>LZPO01017732.1:68822-79338 GCA_001675575.1 Neotoma lepida | reverse complement strand
AGAGAGAGAGAGAGAGAGAGAGAGAGAGAGAGAGAGAGAGAGAATCAGTTGCCCTCATTGCTGAAATCTAGTTGGCAGGACAATAATTTGTCCTTGCTCTAGAGACTGGCAGGTGTCACTTTGACCAGTGTGGGATGTGAGTGACAGATATTTCACCATGGAAAAAATGAGAATGCAGGAATTCAAGAGTCCCTCTGGGATTTCTCTGGTCATTGGTGGGCAGCACCAGGGCAGGGCAGGCTGCTATGCTGAGGCAGGACCTCTTGTTGTGACTGCTCCAGGCAGCTGCCAATTCTGAGCATTTTAAATAATATTTCTATTAACAAGGGTGTGCTTCTTCTTTGATGGAAGCATGGAGAAAGCTGCTCTCTAGGCTGTCTGCTGGGCACTAAACTGCTCTAATTGCTTCCCTGTGCTTTATGCGGAAACCTCGTAAATGCTGACTTCGGGGGGAAATCGCTCACAGGTTTATCAGTTTAGAGCCTACAGACATTTGTGCACATTAATGTAAGCTACAAGTTTATTTTCCCCTAACTATTATTGCTGGAGTGTTATTTCTTATTTTTTAAAAAAACATTTCAGAATATATCTGCAGAGATAATAGAGACTAATAGAAAACGGAATGCAAACAGGGCCAAAAAGAAGACCATTTCTATTTTGCATTCACACATAATTGGGAACTTATGTTTTGTTGGTTCTCATCTAATTTTAATGTGGCTTAAAGAAAAAAGAAACATGGAAATGTAATTTAAAAAGAAAAATAGCTATAAAGTCACCACTGTATTTAAGCTATATAGTTTTAGATTTGTCTTCCTTTGTGGTATTTTAGAATGAGAAGATTTAATATTTATATATATTATATATATAGTTATATATATATAGTTATATATATAAAACTCCAGACAAACTAAAAGGTTATATAAAATTCTTAAGAGCAGAAAAATCCAAGACTATTTCACATGCTTGTGCGTGCACACACACACCATAATTTGTATATGTGCTTAAAATAGAAAGATCAAATGCTACTTTTTTGTAAATTTTCATTCAATATTATTATTGCATTTATTTTGCAATGTTTTTTATAGTTGTGGGGTTGCAAAGAACATTATACTTCTTATTTCAAATCTGAATCAACCTTAACTTTTCAATATTGTAAGGAAAATACTAAAATTGTACTTATCATTACTAAACAAAGATATACCCTTATCCATCTGCAGATGTCATGGAAGTTCATGCAAATGAAACTGACCTGAACAGGCCACGTTTTATTTTTAAATCAGAGATCTCTAGTGTGACTGTTTAAAAGGGTGATTATATACAATGATATACAAGCAATATAAATACTCAGCTTCAGTTACAAGAATAGTTATATGCCTTCATTTTCCAATAATTTCCTCCAGACCACTGCCAAAATATTACCTTGCAAAATTAAAATGAAAACCATATGTTGATTTGGGAAAACATGAAAAGTCAAGGCACGTTTCAGCATTCATTGAAAGAGTTAACATGGAAATATTTTCCACAGAGGAAGAAGAAAGGTTGATACAGATTGATATTAGAATATTTTGCTTAACATCCTTTGCCAAATGTCCTTCCAATTTTTAAATAATCACTTATGTTAAATAAATTGGAACATGCAATTTCAATTCATGCAAGCAGCAGGATTTGAAATTGGTNTTTGAGTCTAAATTTAAGATGAGGAATAAGATATTTTTCCCAAATTAGAATAAAAATTTCTCCATTGAATCTGATAACGTTCTGAAAAACACAGTCACAATTACTTCTTTTCGCCCTACTTAGTAATGCAAAGATAAATTGTTCTCCTTTGGAAATCAAATATTTTCCTAACTGCTGTGTTTCTTTAATTAAACTGTATTCTTTATAGTGATCAAATATAATTAGCAGTAACAAGTATTTAATGAAAACAAACTGCTACTCCCAAGCCTTTGCACGCTTTGTTCAAATCCCACAGATACTCTGAGGATTGCTGTATCTCCATCACCAGTACAAAAGCATGCCCTCTCGGCACTGCCCACCTCTACTTGCCAGGAGCATTTAAAACAATAAAAACAATTACGAGTACTTCTGTGTTCCTAAAGACTCCAGTTCACATTCAATATTCTCTCCTCAGATTCCAAAGATGGTTCCACCTTAGCTGTTCAAATAGTGTATGGATTTGTTCCTCAAAAACTCCACTTGATAGCAAGGAATAGAGTATTACCCTGGTATCTATGATTATTAGTAAGGGACCTAAGTGAGAGGACAAGTACCCGTGCTGGATGCATTGACAGCCAGGTGATATAACAGGACTTCTGTAATTAATTGTGAGTGAAAGGGGGGTGGGGGTTTTGCAGCCTCGTAAAAATTTTCCCTCATGGCTGAACCCTCGGTCAGGAGACGTTAAGCAACGTTAACTGCCAGCACATTCTGCAAGGCTCTGGAGGAACAGCTGGGCATTGGGGCTCCCATCCTGAGAACCTGGGGACAAAAGACATCAGTGTCTAGCTTTCATCTTAGCTGAGATTTGGAGTGGGTTCAGACCACAGAGGCTCCTTAATTCTCACTAATTCATTTGCTTTCCTGATTCTCTTGGCTTGGGATAACCTGAGAATGATAATGAACCTTGCAAGGGGAGCTCTCGGTCCCCTGCCTTTGAATGTGCTTGGCATGGATCTAGGGCTTTCTGTGAATCTTGAGGAAGGAAAAGAATCTTATTAGCGCTGATTGCTAGTCATGAGCGTTCTTGAAACTGCTCGTGTGCTTTAACTCTTGCTTGATTTCCTCAAAGAAGAGCAGTGAGTAGAAAAAGGGGAGGTGACTAGAGGTTGGATTTATTTTAAAGGTGCCTGTCCCTGGAAGCTTGGGTAATAGTTTAGGGTGTCATTTAAACCAAATCCAAATACCCAGCTCACACTGGGTGTCACAAAAAAACAAAAAACAAAAACAAAAACAAAAAACCTGAGTGCTTCTCAATGATTTCTGCAACTGATGTGAATGTCTTTGTTTATTTAGGAAGATAAACACGCTAGTACCAGACTGGGTTGTGGGGAGGTGCTTTTCAAGTACAGGTGGTTTTTTGTTTTGTTTTGCTTAGATAATTTTCAAACTTAACTTATCCAACCAACAATTGTCAAATTCACCAACATTGTCTGTGGTTTGGGATTCTTTTGAGTGGGCACTGCTTCTTTTACAATTAGTATGTTGTGGACCTCTAAGTTCTGCCTAGGTAACAATATTTGCTTGAAATAAAAAAGTCAGTAAATAAACTGGACCAAGTGGCATGTTTTAGTAAAGCAATAAAAAGGACAATTTGTGTCTACTGGTATAACCAAAAGTAATTGTTCTTTGGATTTTGAGGTAGTAAACTACCAACCAAATTAGCCCCTTGTTCAATCGTGATTGTGCCGTGGCATATCCAGCTACACAGATACTCCCNCACACTAACTAACTAGACATGTAGGCAGCAGACGGGATTAAACAGAAGCTTCTGGNGGTAAAGAGAACTTGTCTGGAGAATTAGAAAGGGCCCTTGTTGGCAGAGCAAAGGCTTAGCATGTTCTGTTATGTTGCAAAAGGAGTATGATCTCTTCTGTCATGTGCTTGTCACCAGTCTGGGGACACTCTTGGCAAGATTTAAAACTTTCTCTGAAATCAGAGAGACAAGTACAACCCATGACATCTACATGTCATGTTCACAAATCTACTACTTAGGTAGTAGGCCCACAGTCACAAATCAGAAGCTGTTACCAAGTTTCAAGAAAGTGGACTACCAAAATATTAGAGCAGAGAACAACTTTCAGCTCTAAACTCCCAGTAAGTTTAAAGATGGCAAATCGAAGGACCATGCTATTAAGGAGATTTGTCCAAGATCCAANTCTGCTTAGTGACAGAACAAAAACATACAGAGTGCTCCAATCTTCATACAAACAGTATAGAGTTTATGCTGAACTAACATAATACTAATACTAACAGCAGACTCCAAGAAATAATCTCCCCTCCTAAGCCACAGCACTGTGCCTCAGCATTCTTCCTGTGGCTTGACTTCTTACTGCTCTTTCAATTTTGACTCTCTCCAAGGGTGCACTTTTATTTCTTGCCAGCCAGAGAACGTCTTCACTTACTAAGTAACTTGACATTGGGGATCCCATTTTCACCTATTTCCTTTCTCCGTGAGCCCCTGTTTCTCCTCCCTTCTCNCAGCCTTGGGGCTGAACTTGTAATTGAACATACAGGGCGAATATTTACAAGAATTATATCTTATTTACTACTTACTCTTGACTATATGATATCACNTTAGGTGCAACTCTGTGACATCTCTGGTTAGAAAACTGTGAAACTTTATGCAAAACATATAAGCGTTTTTGTCAAGGAGAAAGGGTCATTTTAAACAGTGTATCATAGCCAATCAGAGTGTGCATATGGCAGCTGGCAAAGGTGAACTTACATCCCCAGACTTCATGTTTACCATGTCCTAAATCAAGTCTTGTGTGTCTCTTTTATGACGTGTGTGGCTTATAAAGCCTTGCCTGAGTATCTNGTACACAAGACTCTAAATAAATGTCAGCTGTCAATGGTNTTATCATCATCAGTTAGTGGCATTGCTAGTCTTATGCTACAAATAATAAAGGAGAAGATGGATTCATGTGCCACTGGAATGCTGAAGTAGCTATGGATNACTAATTGATGATTGTCACAGAGAAGGAAGAGGAAAGTAGAGGCAAATGGTTACTGGAGCCTCTCCCATTTGAGAAACCGTAGGTCCTGACCTTGTTGTACCCTGAAAATGTAACTTCTAGAAGCAGGTTTTGGTGNGGAAGCTTTCAAACTATTCATTTCTTTTTCTGTGTGTGTTTGTGTGGGGGGGTGGGTGCACATGTGTGTTGGCACGTGTGTGAGGTCACAGGACAAGCTGCAGGAGCCAGTTCTCTCATTCCACTATGGGAGTCCTAGGATAGACCTCAGATTTTCATATTTGAGGGCAAATACCTCTCCCTGTTGAGAGATCTGGTTGGCCNCGCATTGATTGTGGATTTCTGCTGGATGAGGGTAAAAGAGCTACTCATGCAATCTTAATGGCTAAAACACTATGAACATTGCTGTCAACCCTTAAGGGAACCTATGAAACCAGTCTGAGCTGAGAAGGCCAAGAATTGACCCAAACTATGACTCAGGGTCTTTGTTAGACCCAGAAGAAAGTCTATTACAGAAGCTCAAACCAGCCAACTCACCCAGAAATTGAAAAAAAAAAAGAGGAAAACATAGATGGAACTAGAGTAGTCATGGGTCAGATATCAGCAGGCAGTTACAGAAATTCTCCCAGAAAGTGTGTCCATGACCCTTTCTGAGGCAGCTGGCAGGACTTCCCAGCTGAACCCAGGCAGCTGCAGTGGCCTTTGTGAAGGTCCCAATTACTCTACCTTTTAAAATGCACAACTGTAGTAACAGTGTGACCATCTATCCGNTAAAATTAGTCAGACAGGAGAAGTTATGATCAAACCTGAGCAACTGAACAGACAGTTTAGAATGTATTCAGCACAAGTTCAGGAATGTCACTTACGGAGGTCCTGGGATTCTCATTCTAATCCTCTGTATTTTATACAATAGGTATTAATATCCTTATTTTGAAATGAAATTGTGATTAAAAAATTGAAAAGTATATTCAGCACAAAGTTGATAACTGGAAGAAAAATTTAGGATGAGAACAGATATCAAAGCTCTTTCTATTTTCTCTTAATGCCCAAAATGAAAGCTATAAGAATGCACAAATTCTCCGAGGGGGTCTCAGACACATATAAAATGTATTTAAGAAGAAAGGTACGTGTTTAATGCTGCCGTGATGTCATAAATTACAAGTGATAACACCTTGTTGGACTTGATAATAAGAAAGGCATTGGTAACCTTGGGTAGCATGATGANGACCCAAGCTGCAAGCAAGAGGAGGTGGAGAGAAAATGGTGGTTGAAATTGAGAACTTGGAAACTGACANCAAGAGGACCATAGTGAGTGCCATCTGCAAGTCATGTTGCTGTTGTCTGGGGAGTTGAAAAGATTTGTGGACAGTGAGGATAGAGACTCCAGAAATCAATATACATAGAAAAGAAACAATAATTTAAGGGTACATTGATGTAAACTGGACAGTGTAAGAGAAAGTTTTGTCTGGGTCCTACCAGGCGCCATGGTCTCACAGCTGCTTATAAAATACTTACTCAGAGGCTTATATTAATTATAACTGCTTGGCCATTAGCTAAGGCTTACTACTTACTAGCTCCTACACTTAAACTCAGCCCATTTCTATTATTCTATATGTCGTCACATGTTCCGTGGCTTTACCTGCGTCCCATTACATGTTGCTCCTTGGGCAGTTGGCTGGCATCTCCTGACCCAGCCTTCCTCTTCTCAGAATTCTCGTCTGCTTATCCCGCCTATACTTCCTGCCTGGCTACTGGCCAATCAGCATTTTATTTATCAACCAATCAGAGCAACACATATTCACAGCTTACAGAAAGACATCCCCCATCAGGACAGAAAAAGATAGCTAAAAGTATATAGTTTTGTGGGGATTTTTGTTTGTTTGTTTTGCATTGCTTTGGGTTTTTTTTGAGGTGGTGACATTGTGCAACTATAGAAGTATTTGGAACATGTCATCAAAATGTGACAGGAAGTAGCACTTCTGTTTAATAATGTGATTGTTAATCATGTCAACATGGTTGGATTTGGAAGCACCTAGAGTTCAGTAAATTGCATATCTAGGTGTGTCTGCGAGGGAATGTCCAGAGAGGGTTAACTAAAGGGAGATGACTAACAGAATGTGGGTGGCGCTATCTCATACATTACAGGCCTAGATGGACTAAAAAGAGGATAAGGAGAAAGCCTGCCTCTTGGCCACCTGAGGTGGTAACCTTTGCTACACATTCTTGCCACTGTAATGATCTGCCTCTCCAGGTCCAGACTCAGTTGCCCCAAAGACTATGAATTGAATCCAATGAAGCCATGAGCCAATACAATTCTTCCCTCCTCTAAGTTGTTTTTCCTGAGGCATTTTGTCACACAGCAAAGAATGGAACACAGAAGGATACCTTTGATCTGTTAAGCAGNAGACAAAAGAATTTATTGTAAACAAGATGTTGGAGAAGTAACATCTTAGGGGTCTTAAGAACATAAGTGAATGAGTGAATGAGTGAGGAAATTAGTGACACAGGAGAAATTCTGGTGATAGATATTCATTATGTAGTGCCAGAAGACAAGGCTACAAAATCTCATTATTAGGCAAATTTGGATACTGAACAACCCAATGTGTGCTGAAAGTGGATGAGTCAGTCCTGTCATAGCTAGACTTTCCTAGCCTCCCCCCTCCCCCCAAATAAATGAGTCTCACCACAGCCTCTAAAGGATGCAGGCATTCTGATTATGTAGTCAACATTAATTCAGCTTCAATGAGACGTGCTTTAATATTTTACAGTGAAACAAGGTCAGTTATGAGCACTGAAAATGCCTTCTTCCACCATCTGCGTTCCAAATGACTGACGCATCATCCCTACAAAGGGAACGTAGCTGACTTTATTTCCTTGCCTAAACTTCTTTGCTAAAACTAAAACCTGCCAGTAAATCTGAGAGTATTGAGGAGAAAATGAAATTTTTAGAAATTATAGTGTGGGCCCCTAGAATTTTTTTTTAAGATTTATTTATTTATTATGTATACAGTGTTCTGCCTGCATGTATGCCTGTATGCCAGAAGAGGGCACCAGATCTCATTATAGATGGTTGTGAGCCACCATGCAGTTGCTGGGAATTGGACTCAGGACCTCTGGAAGAGCAACCAGTGTTCTTAACCTCTGAGCTCTCTCCAGCCCCACCCCCTAGAAATTTCAACAGGAATGAATAGTAGCTTTGATAATTCATTTTAGATTCAGTCAAATATAAATAAAGTATAAGTTTGGGACTTGAAAAGATGCTATGGAGTGGGTGGAACATCAGTATCTCCCATCTTCAAAAATCTGTAGAAATCAACTTCTGTTTATTGATTATGGATTATCTAACAACTTGGTCAACATTCAAAGTATGTACTTGAACAAGATAAAAATAAAAAAAGACCCTTGTCTGTCTATAAATTAAGTGCTTCAGAAATACAAGGTCCATTTTAAGGAAAAACAAAACCTTTTTCCATAGGATCATTTATTCATTGTAAAATAGCTTTCATAANATTTTGATATCTGAAGTTTTTAAAATGTCTGTGAACTCAGAAGTTTTCATAAACATTTCTTCAGAGGCCCATGTTGATTTAGGAAGTGTCCACATGACAGTAAAACAACAAATCAATCCAGTGGAAAAAAGATCAATTGATTCAATAAAAACATCAAACAGGCTGTTTGCCGTGACGAAGATCAAACTACTGTTTGACAGAACTTTTACTTTTTAATCAATGCTATTGATGTCTGTAAACACTCTCTTCATCTTACTAGCCCATGTTCATCATACAAAAGAGGACAGAGTTAATAACTGATAAGTTATTTCTGCAAGAAAACACACCATAACCAATCCCCTCAGGCCCAAATTTTAACTTCGTTTTTCACCTCCCCCCCAACTAACTTCTTCCTTATCCATGTCCTTCTGAAAGAACTTCTTTTGCCATGTGATGTCATCCACCACACAGCACACTCTATTTGAGGCAGTTGCCAACCTACTGACTGGTCTTTCATGAATTTACCCTTAGGAATGTGGCTTTTAGCCTTATCTCTTTGTGTGCATCCTTCATGTTTCTTCANTGATGCCTCTGGAGTGCATAAAATGTCCATCATTATTTAACTGCTAACTGTTTTAAGAGAAACATGTTGTTTTAAGCTCATTATTTTTTCCAACTGGAGAATCTGTAGAGTNCCTTTCTCTATCACGCAGCAGCCAGCAGGGTATGTGTGCACAGATGAATGGTTGGGTTTGTCCTTCACACTCTCTTTGTTTCCAGCTTTGCCCTAGACTTGTAGCTTGTAATGAATAACAAATACATGTTTGTNTGCCTTAAAAATGTACAATGAAAACTGAAAAGAAAGAAAAAAGCAGAGAAAGAAATCGCTAAACATTATGTTCATAAGTAAGATGTTCTGCTACTAAGGACTTCCCCAATCTACCTCAGAGTTNGGGAGAATTACCATGACACTCCTGCAATTAGCTTACACAAAACTTTCTTTTAGTCGAGCATGGTGGATTGGGTAGCTAGTTATCTTTCAGGAACCATTATATGAGCTTCACTTTAACAGATTTCAAAGCAAATCAAGAAGAATGATGAAAGCACCAAAANGCAGGTTGTGAGCAACACTGTGCAAGCACATCCACAAGACTCCAGGTTACAGTCAGAGAGAAGGATGCCCGTCTCCTGTCTCNGCAGCTCCTTACTTAACAACCCAAGTTTACAGGTATGGGTGCTCCTCAGTTTCAGAAAACCATTTTCAGAATCTTAAAGAGTGAATGGTATTTGGAGATCTTAAAAATGTAACATTTATCATNTATGCTGCTCGAGGAGACCATTTGGGAACTCAAGACAGTAATGGGGAGTGTATCTGTAAACAATTTCTAGGCAAGCACAGCAAAGCTTTTTTACTCACTTGCTTTTTACTTTAACATAGGCCAAAGTAAATCTATGTATAACTCCACTATGCTCATACCTGTGTTTGCGTATTAGGCACAGTTATTGTTTTCCTTAAAGGGAAGAACAGCTGAAAAGGATTAGTTACCTCAGCTGTAAACATCTGTGTCACAGAAACACAGCTGGAAAGCCACACTTTCCTCCCCCTTCTGCCGTCTTTCCCATGGCTAAAATCAGCATGACTCTACTGAGGTCTAAAAGACAAAGATGTACTGTCACTTAGTCCTGCTATGCCAACACTCAAGTGTGCCACCTGCACTGAGCTACAGTCACCTGGATCTTCAGGCTTTACTCGCAATCCTGAATGTCATCTAAGAGTGTTAAAGCCATTGTTATCACGACAAACACNAATCCTTGCCTTATGATTTGGGTAGGGATATTAGGAAAGCTAACTGCCGAAATGCAGGGATGTTTTATTACACTGTAGGCCACAGGATGTTTAAATATCAGAAAGGACAATCAGAAAATAACTATTTTTAAGCTCCCAGCAGGAGGGCAAGCTGCTGCTCCTAATGGGTACAGAACAGAAAGGTGGGAGCGGTTCTAATATTTTAGATTTTCTCACAATACATCATCCTATTTTAAACACGGATCAGTGGAAAATGCCCTTCCCTTGAAGATATTTCTGTGCTGCTTTATACGCAAATTTTTTGAGGTTTCTATTTATTCCCTGGCTGATTCTTTTCAAGTTTAAAAGCAAGAATTGCCCCAATTTTCTATGATCCTATAAAAAAAGCAAGCTGTTGTAGCTCAACTACTTCTTGTCATTTTTATATAAAATTAAAAGGGAACAAACCAACTAAAAGTGTGTGTGTGCTCATGCATGCATTGCATGGGCCTGTGTGGGCACATGTGGAGTTCAGAGGTCAATGGAGGATA
>LZPO01017732.1:33764-46461 GCA_001675575.1 Neotoma lepida | reverse complement strand
AAGTCTAGGAGAGAAAATTCTGATAACCAGCACACATTTCCAGACCTAGGACGCTTGATTCTCAGACCCAATATCAGCCTAGTTGGGGTATCTCATTGCTAGCATCTCATCTCATTATTTTTTCAATTCATATTGGATTCACTGTTAAGCTATTTTCAGTCATGCACATTGACCTAGATTCTCCCACAGTGTAAGCTACTCCCCAGGAGTAAGCTAGGTACTTGAGGAAAGTGCATTAACACTTTCAGGTACNTTGCATTAGCTGNTTTCTGGGTGCTTTAAAAGAGTTACCTCACAGGATATGAAGTGAGAAGTTCATATATCAAGGAGGATTTACACAGCTTCCCTAGGTGCCTTCTTCAGAAACNTTGTAACTTTAGAAACTGGTTTACTATCTAGGAAGAAAGCAAATATTTAGATGATGAATTTTTTAAAATATTTTGATGAATATTCCATTGTGTAATTATCATTTATACTAACTATAGAAAGGTCTCTGATCTAACACCAAGGTAATTTTAAATAGCAACCTTACTTAGAAGACCATAAATTACAGTTTCTTCTTAGAACCAGGAGCATATAAAGGCACTAACAGTTGTTAATATTTCATTTTCTTTCGACTGAGCCTTCAATGAGGTATGTATGAATTTATTTCACTCTATTGTTCCTTAAAATAATAAATCTAACTCAAAATAGTTTCAGCAAGAGCAACCCCTGTAGTTCTCTCTTCTAACAGANAAACTTGGAGACATGGAGATTCACTGACACCAACCAGTACGTGATGTCCACACCATCTTACTCTTCCTCCATTTTTCCACTTCTCTGAACTTTTTTCTTCTGCATTTGACTTCCTTTATGGGTTATCTCTTCATTAAAGTTGTCCCTTGAACATCTCCAGACATACAGGCTTAACAAATCAGCAGAGAAAAAAAAAAACAAAAAACTACTGTTTCAGTAAAGNCTCAGACTGAATCAGATTAGATTGGCTAAGGCCTTTGTACCTTCAGTATTTCATTTGCCCATTGTATCTTGATAGCAAGGGTCCTAAGAAAGAGACAGTTAGACATAATTAGGAATACAAAGTAGAAGGACGATGGGAAGCTCATCCATCTCTCAGTGAGAAATCAGATGCAGAAGAATTCAATGCCCTTAAAGGCAGTGCTCCTTTATAGTCCCCACTTTTGGACAGGTGAAGCTGAAATAAGGCAAGTTCCATCTGGTTTAGATCAGTGATGGGCAAAAACNAAAACAAAAACAAACAACATACAGGGGCTGTTATAAGAAAAGTAACAGGCACCAACTACAGATGTCTGCAAAAGTGCTGCATGAAAAATAGCTAAGACACATCTTCCAGGTAAACAGAAAACAAAGACTAACAGGGATGTGGGTGGCTCCCACCCTGTTTTCCCTCTTACTGCTCTTGCTAACTTGTTGACATGAGTATCTCAGTCAATAAACCTGAGCCACTCTGGGTCAGTGCTGCTTCTGGGGAGGCCAGCANTGCCTAACATGTGGAAAGATTCAGTCAGTGTTTGCTGATGAGGAAAGTATGGCATCATCTTTAAGCAAATATCTTCACTAAGATGTCTGGAAATGTAGATTTTGTTTTATTGCCCGAAACACCATATTTTACTCACAAGAAAATGGTCGCAGCTACTTAAGAAATTGTCCAGTGGGATTTATTAAGTTCCTCTTTGTTTCAAAACAAAACAAAGGAACAGAAACTAAGAACTGTTGAAGATTGATACCTCTATCTTTGTGGTTTACTGCCCAGCCGAATACTTTTAAAAAAACACTGCTGGTGGGAAGATGGAGATGAATTAGAAGGTGAATTAAACTGAGGTTCCTGATGGTTCAAATTTATTACTCCAAAGAAAGGCTGTTTACTTTCTTCTTTGATAGATGCGGGTGGGTTTAGCACTGTCCCTAGGCTAAAGTGTGTTCCCTTCTCCCCCCAGTAGGATATCTTCTAGCCAAGAACAAAGTTGTACACAGAGGTCCATAGCTAGATGTGTACCTCCAGTGTTTGTAGCATCTGGTTTTATGTCTGGAAAATAAATTCACTGTGTGGAATTATCAATTAAGCTTACAGTTTAACTTCTTTTTAAAAATCACCAAACAGAAGCGCCAATAAATATCTAACCGAAGCGGTGAAGAGAGACACAAAATGCTCTCTCAGGGAAGTGNATCCACTCGTCCGAGCCCTGGAAGAGGTTATTTGCTAAATGTCTAAGAGAGTTAATGATCTTCCAGAAGGGAATAAAGATCAAACCCAGTGTCCTCCACAGCCCTAATGGCTCAGTACACTAAATCTTTTACTCTCCCCTAAGTGACTTCAGTCTCTTTCTTTGCCCTCCTGAAAGCAAAATCCTACTCCTTTATATTCCAAGGGGGAACCTACTTTAAAATTGCATTAAAACCATATGCTGCCCAGGAAATTCAGTGTTAGCAGGCAGTAAATTACACATTTAATCTATTTGTTGTTCCTCAGTGTTGCTACAAACAGATTACAGTACCTGGTACCATTTAGTGGCTAGGAACCCAGTCCATGCCATTTGGAAAACATGTGTTGTATTCATGGTGGATTTTAGTTCTGCCTTCCACTTGGCACCTGCAAGCTGGTCTAGATCATTACAAATCATTATATAAGGCTGAGCAATAAGCACTTGAGTGCAAATAATTTATATACTGCCCATCCTTCTTTCTGTTTTGCAAGGCAAAAATAAAAGATGTTTTGTCATCCTTATTCCCACTTCCCATTAAAGCTGTGTATATAAATAAGCCAGGTTATCTTTTTCCTGGTGAGAAACACTGGTTTTATCTAACAGTTTTCCTCCTAGAGTAGCACAGAACTCCACTACTCTAAATTAGGACACTTTATCTTAAGGCTTCATAATCTTATGAGACTATAATTGGAAAGTTATAAAAAAAAAAGCACGGTGTTGGGGAGGCAGGGAGCGGTCTGCTTTGTAAGCCTGGCAGCTGAGATAGAAGGAAGGAAAGAGAAGGCAGCAGCAGAATTACGCCATCACGGCTAGCCAGACTCCGCTTGACAGAGTCGTTTAATATTTTGACAAGACAAAATATAAAGCAACATTTTATTCTGTAGAGACTTCACTAGACACAAGCATGGAAGTGCTTGTGATCAATAAAGTTTGCGGTGGAGAGTGATTTATTTACAGTGGGGTATTATGTAGAGAAAGAGCTGTGATATTTCCACAGGCTTTGACGGCATAATGGGCCCCTCTCAATCCTTCTACGGAAGGGTTAGATTGTCATGGTTGCTCAGGCAGTATTCAAAACGTTATCTGATCAGCCTTAAAGACTTCAGAACNAGACGGATGATTAGTTACCCTAAACGATCCTCATCATGCAGAAATTGATGATTTAATATAGTCAATGACAGACGATTCCATTTGTACTAGATAAAGTGTCTGCGGTTTGTATCAATCATAATAGAGTTATTATTGAGCATAAAAGAAAAGCATGTTTAATATCATTAATTCCAGATATGTCGCTTTCCACATCTGGCATTCATCCATAGGCCAGAAGCACTCCAGGCTATCGCTCCTGCCTCTGTGCCGGCGACTCCAGTGTGTTTTGTAATTTCAAAATGTTTTTCAGCACCTCCAGCTAGGCGCAATAACAGTTTACAGATTACCTATGTCATCACATTTTGACAAACTTCTCAATCTGATGTGACCTTCATCTTTAGCCATCTGCTTGCCTTTGTTTCTGCTCTTTTTTTTTTATATATATAAACCTCTGCAGTTTAAAGCTGAAGTGGTTGGTTCCATACACTGTACTTCTAGGTCAATGTTTCACCTGTGTAAATCCACAAACACAGACTGCAACGTGAAGATGGTGCCCTTGGTTCAGGTCCCCAGGGGTCTGACCCTTCCTCAGCCCCTTAGTTATATTTTTCATCATTCACGTCAAATGCATTTTGATTGTATGGAGCGGAAAGCATACCATCAGAAAAAAAGGAAGCACACGTGAGGATTGGGATGAAGGAAGAAGGAGAAGAGAATAGTCGGAAAGTCTGCGAAGTTGGAAAAGTCANGAAAAAGTTTAATTTGTACAGTCATCACACCTGAAAATCACGAAACAATGGGAGAGGAACATAAATAATGAAGGAAGAAGAAACAAACTTTTTTGGGGGGAAGGGTGCACATTTTACCACCTGGGGCAAATGCTGTTTTCATTATTTTAAAACTCTGTTTTCCAAGCAACATTTTGAAACTGCAAAAACTGCTCAAGCCTCACATATTGGGCATTAACTTTCATGGAGGAAAAAATATGTCTTAGAAGAAAAATGCCTTAAACTACATTATTCTTATTCACACAGGCTTCTATAATATTTAGCTCACAAACAGGTCTATGATTTGTTTTTACTATTTTTATATTTAGCAAGAAATAATTTGTAGACACTTTTCTATGTGTTCATTGAACAAATACAGTAAATAAGTATAGATACTATGTGACAGACACTGGTTAGACAGTAGAAACCTGTTGGTAAGACAATCAGACAAAAGGACAAAATTTCTTAANGACCAAATGCATGCATCATAATGTAGATTATTATTATGATGAAAGGAATTAGGAGAAGTCACTTCTAAGTAAACCAACTAAAAATTAAGAGCATGGTTGAAATGACTAATGCTTGAATTACAAACACGATCAAATCTCCTCCATTGTCAGAGGCGTTAGGAGTATGTGCCAGGGGAAGAGAGTATGTGGTCACTCTTGGGTCCAATTACATGCTGCATAAACACTAATATTGGTTTGCTTAGATTGTGTTTGGTGGAGTAGAAGAGAGTTATTTTTATATTTATATAGTTCAGGGCCAGAGAACAAATTTTCAACTTTGGGTCTCACCACCTCATCAGATCAGTTTTGTTACCACACCTTCACCATCATTGGTTTCACCAACAGAGCCTTAGATTTTCATATACGGTGCCTTTCTGATGATTCTAGGTGTGACTTACAAATCATGGGAATAATGACATAACTCTAATAATTATATTTTAAAACATTGGTAACATATAAGTGATACAGGTATACAGGAATTACTAGAGTGGTCAAATCAGATTTATAAATACATACTTAGGCATGTATTATTGGAAGTTATCTATAACAAAACAAGCTGAAGAATCAGGTTTCTGATATTCTAACTCCAGCATTTCCTAACTATGAGACATCTAGAAAGCTAATGTCCAGTTTTCAAAGTGACCCTTGTATGGCTATCTCTCACAAAAGGTACACTGGGATTCATTATTTTTACTTGATTATACTATTTTTTNAAATTATAATATAATTACATCATTTACACCTTCCTTTCCCTTCCTCCAACCCAGCCCATACACAGCCTTGCTCTCTCTCAAATTCATCGCCACTATTTCCATAATTTTTTTACACATATAAACACACACTTTATATACTTATATATTTAAGAATGTATGCATACATTTATATATAATATATATTTCCTCTATACATGTACCCCTTAAATGTTACCAATACCTTCAAATAGGAATGTATATATTTATATGTGTATATATAAATATGTATTCTGCCGGGTGGTGGTGCACACCTTTAATCCCAGCACTCAGAAGGCAGAGGCAGGTGGATCTCTGTGAGTTCGAGGCCAGCCTGGTCTACAGAGAGAGTTCCAGGACAGGCTCCAAAGCTACACAGAGAAACACTGTCTTGGAAAAATATATATATATATATATATATATACATCCCTATACATAATATTGTATAATTGTATAACACACACCGATATATGTAACAGCATCATATTATATAATACATGCTACACACACATAATATTATGTATCTTACATAATATATAAGAAAATGTATATTATTTAATATTATACATATATATTCCTATTTATATAAATACAGCATGATGAGTCCTTGTAATGCTACTTGTATATATTAATTTCAGGGCTGACTACGTAGTAC
Organism: Neotoma lepida; assembly: GCA_001675575.1. NCBI lineage: Eukaryota > Metazoa > Chordata > Mammalia > Rodentia > Cricetidae > Neotoma > Neotoma lepida. Next base: position 40,491 of record LZPO01017732.1, on the reverse strand, counting down.
TGGATAACCAACTGGGGAGCTCTTCTGTGTGAAGACTATTATTCTAACCCTCAGCATTCCTTAGTTACATGTAACACAAATTGCTAAACGGTCTTATTAATAAAAAACCCAGAGCCAGATGTTGGAGTGAAAGTTGAAAGATCAGAGGACTAGAACAAACCAACCATAAGTTCTTACCACTAGGAAATTCTCAACCAAAGAGANCTACTTTCTGTATACTCAGGCCTTATATACTTTTCTGTGCCCTGCCATCTTTACTTCCTCTCTCTACCCAGCTACATCACTTCCTCTTTCCGCCCAGCTCTATCACTTCCTGTCTGTCTATACAGACCTCCAGACTTCTATGGTTAACTAGTCCTGGAATTAAAGGCGTGTGCCACCACGCCTGGCTCTATTCCAAGTGTGGCCTTGAACTCACAGAGATCTGGATGAATCTCTGCCTCCTGGATGCTAGGATTAAAGGTGTGTGCTACCACTGCCTGATCTCTATGTTTAATATAGAGGCTGGCTTTGTCCTCTGACCCCTAGGCAAGCTTTATTTGTTAGAGCACAAGTAAAATATCACCACAGTTACCTGTAGTTCTTTGTCTAGGGTTGAGGCCCCNTAAGATTTCCCCCTTCTTTGTTAGCATGTCCAATCATGTCATCATTGTTCAGGTCATTTAAGTAGCCATGTTGAGAAGACTTCGTGAGTGTGGCTTTTGACATTTCTAGGAGACTATGCAATCTCACAGTCATCTTTCTGTTTCTATGGTTCTTACAAACGTTCTGCCTGTTCTTCTGCTATGATCCCTGAGCCTTAGATAAAGGAGCTGTGTTGTAGATATGTCATTTGGAACTGGGCACCACATTATCACTTGCTCATTGTATTTCAATTGGTTGTCCATTTAGGTAAGAGTCTCCATTTATTACAAGGAGCTAGTTCTTTGATGAGGAGTGATAGCTATTATTTTCTGTGTATATAAAGATAAATATTTATAATGTAGTTAGAAATCATGCTGGTTTAGTAAAGTGGCAGTTGATTACTCCAAACTCCATGACTTTATTAACTCTGGGTAGTTGACTAGTTTTCCAGTATCTGGCATGATTTCCCTCTTGTTGAGCAGAATTTAAGTCCTATTATAGAGTTATGTGTGCCATTATTGCACTCTTAGGGATATCTTTCCATGCTGATCATGTAATTCATAGACATCGTAGCTGGGAAGGACTACTGGTCACTTTTCTCCCGTGGAAGCTTGCACGGCACCTCTTGGTACCATNAAAGCTAGTCCTGAGGGAGGAAACTTTAAGATCAGATCTTTCTCAGATCCTCCAGGTCTAGTATCTGAAGTGCATGATGTCTTCAGCAGTAGGGATTTATCTTCCATTTCTAGGGGACAACCAAGGGCAATCACAATAGCTTATAATATTTGAAAAGTTTCTTGGTTCGTTCTTACCAGAAACTCAAAAGGGAGGTCCTCAAGCCTGGTGTTAGGATTTTTGTTATATAATCTATGCCTCTTGTGAGGAATATTGTCAACCCAGACGGGAAATTTTGTTTACACANATTTTATGTAGATAGATAATGTGCTTCCTAATGGCTTTTTCAGACATCCTTACTGTTATTTTACTCTCCTCTCTTCTTTTATTTTATATATATATATATTATATAAATATATATATATATATATATATATCCCTCCTTCCTAATTAATGTTCCCTCTTGTTTTTCCTTTACCCTCTCCATCACTTATACTCTTTTATTCCTCTTTCTATGTCTCTTTCTCCATCACCATCCCATGGGCCTTTTCTACTTTCCTGTTTTCTGGAGTTTCTCCAGGTTATGTTGAGTCTATTCTGGCTTGGTCCTATAAACTTGACTAAGAGGAGGAGGAAAGGACAGATATGAAGACATACAAAAAAAATCTATGATCATGTGGGCTGTGTGCATTCTGATAGAATGACATGAACTTCCACACTACCTGGAANCTCATCATGCTTATTATGTACAGCAGAGTGGAGGAGTAAGCTTGTCTTTGTAGGAGGTCTCTATAGGTCAGCAGTCTCAGGCTATGAGAATATGGGGGGAGGAAGCTGCTGTTGCTAATTTTTGCACACACTGATAAATCATTCATAAACACTCATATTTGCACACAGAACCANTACTTATACTTGGAACAACAGAGGAAGACTTTGTCTTTCCACTGAGCCTCATTCTCATAGGTCTGGGACACCGGTTCTTGACATGGCTGTGCCCATATCAACAGTAACACTTACTGGGGAATTGATTTGCTCCTTCATAATCACTGAGTGCTTCCTGAACTCTCCACAGGATTATATACTCACATCTGAAGATTTGAAGCTAGGAACTACAGATAAGAGAGAACATGTAGCCTTTGTCTTTCTAGGTGGGTTTATCTTGCTGAGNATAGTCTTCTCTGGGTCTATACATTTACTTGTAANAGTCATTATTTCATTTATCTTTACAGATGAATAATATTCCATAGTATACATGTAGCACATTCTCACTGTCCATTCATTAGTTGAAGGACATTCAGGTTATTTCCTTCCTAGCTATTGTGAATAGAGTGGCAATGAACAAAGCTGAGCAAGTNTCTGTGGGATAGGATGTTCCTTGAGCATATGCTATAATAATAAAAACGATATAGTACTGGCACAAAAACAGGTAGAACAATGTAACAAAATTTAAGACTCAAACGTAAGTGTATGTAAATATAGACAAATAATATTTGACAAAATGCCAAAAATATACTCTGTCAGAAAATCAACATCTTCAGTAAATGGTACTGGGAAAACTGGATGTCTACATGCAGTAGAATGAAATTAGACCTATATCTATTTATTGCCTTGGACATAAGCTGACTCTAGATAGATCAAACACCTAAATGTGAACACTGTAACTACTAGAAGAAAACATAGGCAGTGATCCACATGACATAAGTGTAGGAAAGGATTTTCTGGATAGGTATCCATTTGCTCAGAAAATGCTAAGTGGGACCTCATAAAACTAAAAATCTCATAGCCAAAAACTAATCGATTGAATGAAGATGAATCTCATCAAATGTGATAGATTCTTTACCAGCCGTATGTCTGACACAAGATTCATATCTAGAATATATGAAGAACTCAAAAAAGTCTAAAATACAAATGACCCATTCAAGAAATAGGCTTAGTACCTGAACATAGAGTTCTCAAAAGAGGAAATTTAAATAGCTAAGAAATATCTGAAAACATGTTCATATCAATATATCCATAGCAATTGGGGAAATGCAAATCAAAGAAACCTTGAGATTTCTTATATATTGAGAAACCTTATATTACTCTTTCAGAATGGCAAAGATGAACAAAGCAAACTTCAACAAAAGCTAGAGAAGATATAAGGAACAGGGGACCTTCAGTCACTGTTGGGGTTGCAAACAGGTTCAGCCATTTGGGCAATCAGTGTGTAGAAACTTCAAAAATATAAAAGCAATTCTACTATATGACCCAGGTATCTCACTCCTATGGGGGAAATCTTTTTTAAAGCACCCCAAAAGGGCAAAACAAAGCACCTCGTTTCATAAATGACAAACTAGACACCCTAACAGAAGAGTTATGCAAGGTTGGTCTGTCTAACACTAGAAACAGAATAAGGTCCATGTTCTCAATCGCTCATCTGGGATCTTCATTTTACATGAAATAATACAGCAATTATGCTTTGATAACCAAGGCATACCTAAAAGACAATGTCTAATAACANATGAGTACAAAATGATGCACTTTTCTTACATGAGAATTTGTTCATTTCTCAAAAACAAGCATTCTTGAGTATTGTAAGATGAATCTTAAATGGTCTTATTAATTGAAAACACCAGGCCAGGTACTGAGGTAAATTCTGAAAGGTCAGAGAAACAGAACAAGCCACAGCCAACCTCACCTTGCCAACTCCTCAGCTGATCTTGTTTCCTCAGACTGAAGGCTTCTGAGTCCTCACCCAAATGAATCTCAGCTCAATTGCTGCTCAAAGCCTGAAAGCTTAAGAGGTCTCTAGTTTGTGGTTCTCACACCTTATATACTTTTCTGCTTCCTGCCACCACTTCCTGGGATTAAAGGCATGTATCTTTCCCAAGCAAGACATAGATCTCAAGTCCTGGGATTAAAGGTGTGTACCACCATGCCTGGCTCTGTTTCCAGTGTGGCCTTGAACTCACAGAGATCTGGATGGATCTCTGCCTCTGGAATGCTAGGATTAAAGGCGTGTGTACCACCATTTTCTGGCCTCTATGTCTATCTAGTGGCTGTTCTGTTCTCTGATCCCAGATAAGTTTATTAGGGTACACAATATTTTGGGGGACAAAATATAATCACAGAGTATCTTCAAATTCCTTTAAAAAAGAACTAAAGAAAATTTTGTACAAGGAACATTCCAATTTTGTTAACAATAGATTTGCACTACTTACAAATTTTAAGCTAAAGTTAATCAGAAACCATGATGTTAGTAGAACATGCAGAGTTTGACATTTCGGTTCTTAATCTAAAAATTGATTCAACTTTCAGCATTGAAATAATATTGTTAAAGAGTTAAAAATAATAAATTAGAGGTATGTTTTAAAATGTAACTTGCTTAGGTTCTAAACTGCTTTTTAATTACCAAATACCCCTCCAAAAGACAGNGGACATAGTAAACAAATACTACTGTTGGTTGAAATACGCCTTTTTCATTGATGATTTAGCCTTGACACTAGAATATACGTAGGAAAAATGTCAATCAATTTTGACATCCAAAATATTTGTGCCAGACACACACAGGACAGGTTCACAAAGCAAGTGACCATAACATCATCTTAATGCCAAAATAAAATGCTTCCTGAATCACAGTCTAAAAAGGAGACAGTTTCAGTTTTAAGCTCAATAGATTTTAATTTGGTCACTAATCATTTGTGTCCTCAGTATGTATGTTTTAAACGAACAAGCCATTTTCTGGAACAAAAATCATTGTGCTGACAGTGACTATTTAGATATGATTTTTACTATGCGACTGTAGATTTATAAGTAAGAATAAATGGAAGCTATATGGTAACAGGAAGGCTGTGGTTCTCTATTTCAGTTCACAAATCTAAAAGGTTAACTGCATCCATCATGAACTTGGTCAGCTGGCAGAGAAACTTAACTTACAACAAAAATTATGTATGCAGTCATTCTGATGTATATGCAAGAAAATGTAAAAGGTTTCCCAATAAATTTACCACTTTAGAACAATCGTTAGAAATAGTAAATAATGACTCAAATGAAAATAGTAAAAAGGGCTGGTTTGAATAATTTTTTTCTCCTCTTTTAAAGAAAGGGATACTATTCTAAAATGTGGGAGGGGGTAAAGGAGAGGGGGGAGGCACACACAAGAGTGTACAGGTCATGTGCTCATATTCATACTTGCAAAGGCCAAAGCAGAATGTCCATTGTCCTCCTCTGCTGATTTTTTTCCTATGCCTTAAGAGATGTCTCAAACTGAACCAGAATCTCTTGGACCAGTGAGCTCATAGGAGCTAGCTGCCCATTTCTGCCTCCCAGTGCTAAGGTCATATGCAACTATGACTCAAATGAAAATAGTAAAAAGAGCTGGTTTGAATAATTTTCTTTCTCCTCTTTTAAAGAAAGGGATACAATTCTAAAATGTGGGAGAGCTGTGGAAGAAGGAGGAGGCACACACAAGAGTGTACAGGTCACGTGCTGTACATATATATGCAACTATACCTGGCTTTTTCTGTGACTGCTTGGTATTTCAACTGAGATCCTCCTGCTTACCAAGCAAGGTTTCTTAGCCANTGGACTGTAGGAGAATGTTTTGTCCATCCCGCCTGGCTCCTGTGGCCACTCAGACCCAAGTATACACACAGAAACATATATTATTTTCAAACTATATGGCCTAATGTCTCAGGCTTCTTGCTAGCCAGCTCTTACATCTTAAATTAACCTATTTCTATAAATCTATACTTCGTCATGTGGCTTGTGGCTTACTAGTACCTTTACATCTTGCTTCTCCTGGCTGCGGCTAGCAGCCTCTCCTCAGCTCTGCTTTCTTCTCTCTCTCCCTGGTTAGAATGTCCTGCCTAACTTTATTCTGCCTCACCATTAGCCAACAGCTTTATTTATCAACCAATCAGAACCACTCATATTCACAGCATACAGAATGACATCCCCATCATTTCCTCTTTTCTTTCTACTTAAAAGGAAGGTGTTAACTTTAACATAGTAAAACTACATATAATAGAACAGTCTGGACAGTGAGACATGTCTGCTCCTGGCAGCACTGACTTACTTCAAAGAGAAAGATGAGCGTCGAAGACACTCCATATGGAGTTTATCTTCTTCTTGGCAAAAATAGCTATTTGGGCAAGAAACTGTTCTTGCCTGGATTGCTTTACAAAATGTTGTATTGACTGGATGGGCAATAAAGTGCCCTTGTATTGACCGATTGGCAATATGTTGTATAAACTGGACATGCAGGACCCATAAGAAGGTGACCACTAAACTTTGCAAGGCGAGATAGTCCTTCAGTTTCGCAAAAGAAACTGCCAGACATTCTACAAGACACAGAGAGAAGCAACTGAGAGACTCCAGGCCTGTAGGCTGAAGAATGGATGCCCCAATGTTGTAAAAGAACCTTGGGTAACTGTCCAGGTAGCCAGCTGTCTCTGTCATTCTAGATGTTTGGAAGTTGCTTACAATGCTCTTCCTGTTTACTTAGGTA
>LZPO01017731.1:68745-79456 GCA_001675575.1 Neotoma lepida | reverse complement strand
TTCCACAGGGCCCCAAGCTCAACAGCTCGGATTAGTCAGAGAATGGCTTCCAGCTGGCAACTTCTACATTGACATCCACAAGCTAAAATCAGCTCAGCTTTTGACTCAATTATCTAGAAGAATTTTTCCACTGGTCAAAAGAAAACTCTTTAACCAAAANTGTGTTTATGACTTCTATGTAGCTTAAAGGTCCAAAACCAAAGCTAAGATTTAAATGTATTAGTCACTAAGGCAATATTCTTAAAGGAATCTTTGTTAGGGTATTCCAATCACCTTTTAAAAAATATTTCTGTTTCTTGAAGGTTAAAAGTACAAAAAAATTAAATTTCCTTTTATTGCTATTCTAATAATTAATAAAGAGGAAGAGATTATTTTAGCTTTCTGTTCAATTTTAACACAGCTACATTAATTTTATAGTTATAGTATATCCTAAATAGAACTATAGAAGTTACCTAATGCTTGTTACTAAGTCCATATTATTGTTAATTTTCATCATAATAATTACTGTTTCTGGTATTATAAATATAGTAGAATCTTAGAAAATATACAGTGTTTATAAAATGTTCAAAATTATAACCATATGTATATAATATATCCATGAATATTAATATACATAGAGAGTTTCCCTCCCCTAATCAGATTAGATTAGAATCTAATCAACATGCCATTTCCCTGTAATTTGGAGCACTAGAATTACCCCCANTAGCTGAGAGGAGGCAAAGCTGCACCATAGGTAATAGGTAAATATTTGTATGAAAATGGTTCTGTATTTGTATGACAATATTTATTTAGCAAACACTAATACAGCATTTGCTATCCCAGGTATTATTCTAAGCCTTTTATAAATATTAATTTATTCGATTTTCACAACAACCTTATGGGTTAGATGGTGTCACATCCCATCTTACCAACAGGAATGTGGGAACCTGGAGATATTTAAGGCATCTTGTCCAAGAACTAGTGAACGGCAAGGTCAGAACAGGAACCTATGAGTTTGGCTCCAAAGTGTGGGCTCTTAAGCCCTCTAGTAGCCTACCACTGAATATTTAAAGTTACTTTCATATTTGGAAACTAATATTAATCGTATAGAAACTTTTTCCTTTGAAGGCCAAGGTTATAGTTCTATGTGCTTAGATAGTATTCATTAGGCCCCAAATTTAATCTCTAGCATNGAAATGTAAGTATGCATTCTCTATGACAAAGATAAAAAAATAATGACAAATGCTACATGGACTTAGGGAAAGTGGAGCACTTAGTCACTGCTGCTGAGAGTACAAACTACTGAAGCCACTATGGATATCCATGTGGAGAGTCCTGAAAGTGCTAGAAATAGGTATATCACATGATCCAGCTATACCACTCTTGGGCATCTAACCAAAGGTCTCCATATCCTACTTCAGAGATAACTGTTGGTCCACGTCCATTGCTGCTCTATTCACAAAAGCCAAGAACTGTAAACAGTCTAGATGACCATCTATTGCTAGATGGATAATTAAAATGTGGTATATATTTGCAGTTGAGTATTACTTTGCTGTTAAATTATGAAACTCATGGGTAGACAGATGGAGCTACATTGTGAGTGGGGTGACCCAAAATGACACGTTTTCTCTCATTCTTGAATGTTATCGTTTAATCTTCATATATATATGTTTCATTTGGGATATGCACAGAGGTCAAGAAATTAGTAACGGACCACAGAGTGGGGGCTTTCAAGGAAGGGGGGACAGAACTCAGTGGTACACAGGGTTAAGGGGAATAACAATGGAACAGTAAGTGTTAAATTAGTGTTGGGAATGGAAAGGCAGAGTAGACAGGGGAATATGGGTAGCCAAAGCTAGCATGATTTTGGTACATTAAATACNAAGTTGTTTCGGGGCAGGGAGCATATCTTGTTTGCAGTTGTGTCTCCAACATGTATACCAAAATAGATAAAACATGGCTATAAATTACCAACAGCCAGAGTTACAATGACTTCTTGTCAAGTTCAATTCCCATCATAATTCATTTCTTCTCTTAACCTATATAAATATACACTCATTCCAGTTTTAAGCTTAACACATGTCTAAGTGATCTTATGACCAAAAGAAAACAATATTATAAAAATACATTAATAAGTGGTCCAATACTATCCTGGAAACAGGGCTAACTTTGGGGGATTTTGATCTCAAAGACTGTAAAGTCCCTCATTTAGGGAAGGGTCAATATAGGTACACTTAGTACTGTAAGCCTTGGAATACATAGCAAGCCCCTATAACTTCCAAAAAAATTAAAAGCAAGCAAGCAATTGCTAGCTAGCACATTGCTCTCCATAAGAAATGACACGGTGTCATTTTGTGCAAAGGACATCAAAACAACTTGTCAACTTAACAGTAGGCTTAGATATGCCATGAGAAGCCCTTTGTGTAAAACGTTAAGCGTTTCCAGCAGAGTTCCTACAGAAATCTTTCAGGCAAAATAATTTGATTCTAACAAGACTTATTAGTCAACATGAACTATAACTTTTCAAATGCCTGCTATTTTCATAAGCAAGAAATTTTAGTTATAGAAGTCCTATTAATTCNTGGAAACTGTGTGGAAATTGTGATTTATTTCCTTTCATTCAGCAACATTCACTTATCAAGTTGTTAATTATGTGCCCATTATATGCTAGGTGCTCTATTGGGTCTACTTGTATAAATCATTTTCTGCCAGCAAAGCCATACTTTTAAATCGAGTTAGTAATTCCCAGATTTTTGTCAGACCCAATAGCATTGACAGCCAGTTCTTAGTACTGACAGTAAGGAAGAACACAATTTTACATGACATAAATAATTCTATATTTTATCTTAGATGGCAGTGTGTGTGTGTGTGTGTGTGTGTGTGTGTGTGTGGTGTTTGTAGTGCTATTACTATTCCCTTTGCATTTTTGCAGAATTTGAATGTCAGTTAACATAAATAATCAAATCTAGCTTTGGTATTAGATGTTAGGGCTGGTGGATTCACAATGAGAGAAGTGAATATCATTGGAAGGCCAGCTCTCTCNTAGACCACAGCTCCAGAGGATAAGAAACATGACTTTTGTAGCCCCAGGACTTCATGCTTTCCCCAGGACAAACTCTGCATCAATATTCAATTGTTTGAATGAATGAGTGACCCCACTTACCCTTTCTCTTACACATAAAAATATATCCCATCTATAGCCCTCTTTATGTTAACCCTTCCTAAATTCAGAGTACATACTGAATTCTTGAGGCACAACAATTTAAATAGAACTAGCTCAATTAACCAACAAAAGTTGTAACTCACTAACACCATTAACTTCAGTTTAACTCCCATAGCGCCTACCCCTTCATCACTGACTATAGTGTTTCATTTTAATTTTTTTCTCTTTTGTTAACCTTCAAGTTGTTCTCAATATTAAGGTAGAAATCAACAATGTAATAAATTATAACTCTGCTTTAAGGGTTACCAGCTTAAATTGTATTAATAATGCATGATTATTCAGGCATACTTCTTTCCTATAATGTTGTTAATAAGATGAAAATTATACTGCCAATCATACGCCCCTGTACCCTTTATTATGCTGTTTGTCTTGTCTCTCAACTTAACACTGTACTACAGCAAGAGTCAGGGTCTTGTCTCTCTTTCTTGGCATCCATAGACCAGGACAAGATGCTTGCTACTTCACCCATTCCAGGGACATGGTCAGCAGATACAACATATTTACACAAAAACAAGACATGGGAAGATGGAGAAGGGGGCCCCAAAGCCTTCTGCTGGAACATATCAAGAAAAAGGACGTGTTATTCTTATTCACTCTCCCCATCTTGATCACTATGCGTAAGGTGTGTGCATAAATCTCCGGAGAGCATCAGTAGCACATACTATTCAAGTCAGACACCGGTTTTTTCAGCCAAACATTCACTGTCTGAACCAGCGCCCTCTTTCGGTGGCCAGGACCACTGAACATTTTGCTCTTCCTTGTGCATTGGAAGANACATTGAAACGAGGCTGGTGGATGAGATAGAAGCAAAATCCAACAGGGGGCTTCTTGAGAAGAATTTGGTTTCTAGGCTTTCACAAAAGGAGAATCTGGCTGGTGTTGCCAACTCCACTCTTTTTGCTCTGTGGATAACTTGCCTGCATTATGAATTTTGCAACCAGGAAGCAAAAAGCATGAAAAGGAAAAGCCAGCTCACTACAAACAGTGGGAGCAAGTGGGATCTTTAAACACGCCCACCAGTACTTGCAGCCCCCACACCTGCCGCTACCTTATTGTGCAGGGTAAAAAGAGACTTTTGTTCTTGTTTAAAGTAATCACAGCGAATACCTTCCAGCTGATATAGTGGTTAAGACAGTAACAGTTTCAATCACTCTGTCCTTAACTAACTGTGTGACCTGGAACTTTCAGAGTAGGTTCACACGGATATGTCATCGCCTCACCCAGAAACCTGAGAGACCGGACCTTTAATGCTTCATTTACTGGGAAATTTTTAGGACACCTAACCCTCATTTCTCTTGGATCACTGAAGGAAATAGGAGAGCTCCAAATTTTGTTTTGTTTTGTTTTAGTCAAAAGCTTTTTAGCTTCCCTTCAACAAGATCATTATTCCCATGGCTTTTCTTTGGAAGCTTATCTTAGGAAGCCAGTAAAACACTGTTCCCAAGCCTAAAGACATCCCATTTATAGCTTTCCATTAAGCCTCTTAAAGGTAAGTATTTATACCAATTAAATATTTAAAAGATAGTCTCTTTATGAAATAGTTTTTTATTAATTCAAAAGGAAATTATAATTTATGCCTCTAAATCCTTTGTAAAAGGATTTGAGTTGAATTACAGCAAAAGACACAGCTAAATTAACATTGTTAAATAAGTCACAACAAAGGAAAGAATTGAAAAAGATAGAAATATATAAAGATCATCATAGTTGGTATTATGGAAAAATATCATTGAACTTCTTTTAGACTAAAGAACAAATGAAAATCTTATAAAGCAATTCTTATCATTTCAGTTTTTAATCTATATTTTTAGACATTATTACCAATNAGTGTGGTCTTGGTACTAAATTCCAGTAGGGTTTTTTCAAGGGGGAGGGGTTATCCTTCTTAAGCAAAACTAGGCTTTAAAATCCAGTAGTTTTCCNGCACACACTTTGTCCGGCAGTAAGGTTCAGTGGGTANTCTGAACTTGAATAAAAGTCAATGCGATTAGAACAATAATTCTAAAATTGTTTTAGCTATGAAATTAGGGGAAATTTCATGTAGCAGTTCAAAATATGATATAGGTAAATGAGAAATTGTCTAATCAAAACAGAATTGAAGAGCCTGAAGCTTCCATAATCACTAATTATAAAATCTAGGTAAAGCGTTGGGGGGGGGGGACCAACTATACCTAAGAAACTGATTATTTTACCTCATTTGGTTGGAAATATAAGAATGAAATTAGAATGTCTTACAGCTCTTTTGCCTTCTGCAGAAGCAGGACTGGTGAAGTAAAGCAGGTAAAGGTGCTGGCTGCCAAGCCTGAGGATCTGAGTTCAAATCCTGGAACCCACATTGTGGAAGGAGAGATCACATCTTCAAGCAGTTTTCTTACCTTTACACACATGTTCATGGCACAGGCACAAACACAAAACACACACACAGAAAAATAAATAAATGTAAAAAAATTTGAAGAATTGAGAACAAGGCAAAGATGCTTCTCTCCTTGCNTCTATGACACACTATACAGAGGTTCCCACTCAGGACAACCAAGAGAGTGGGGAAAGGAAAAGGCATTGCGAGACGAAAGGAAGATGTGAGCCACATTCATAGGNAACATGACTAGGCATATAGAAAATCTTAAAAGTGACACAAATAATCACTAGATCNGGTTAATTAGTTGATTAAATTTGAAGGATGTCAGATTAACTGATATGGCTTGAATGTGAAATGTACAATGTATGTTCAGTGTTTGAATACTTGGTCCCCAGCTGGTGGTGCCATTTAAGAAGGTTGGAGAATCTATGGGACATAGGTTACTGGGCTTCTGGGAAGACTNGAGGCTTTGTCACCCAGCCCTACTACTTNTGACTCTGTTTCCTGCAAGGTAGTAAGCCTCCGTCTCTTCAAGCTGTCCTGCCTTCACAACCATGATCGAACGTATCCTTACAGAACTGTAAGGCCAAATAAGCATTTCATCTTCTAAATTGCTTCTTGCCAGGCATTAAGTCACACAGAAAGAAAAGCAAGTNGCACAGTAGACAGGAAAACTTTAAAAGATCAAGATCAAGACTTGTTATGCACTGAATCTTGTCCTGCCACAACTCAGGTGAAGGAGCCTACAAATCAACACAAACCTACAAGAAAGTCTTCAGAAAGATACTGGCCTACCAGAACTTTACATTGCACTCCTTAACATCCTGAAATATGAGAACATTAATTATTTTGGCATAAGACATCCAGTTTATAGTATTTTNTTTTGGCAGCCTAAGTTGAAGAGGATGAAGACATATTATAGTCATCTATCAGAAGATGCAACACTGTTCAGATTTAAGTTATAAATCCATTCAAGTTGTTCTACAAGCCCAAAATAATCCCTATTAAAATCTCAGCATCACAGAAATGTCACTCAGAGGAATACGGTAAAAGATAACTGAAAACAGGAACTCCAAAAAATGCTTGTATCATCACATCATTATTCACAGTAGCCAAAAACTATAAAGCAACCCAAGTCTTAATAACATGAATGGAGAAACATATTCTGGCATATATGTTCAATAGAATATCATTTTCCCATACGAAGAATTAAGGNTTATGCCATAACACTGATTAATCTTGAAATCATTATGCAATGTGAAATAAGCCAGACACACAGAGAAAATATTACACAATTCCACTTACATGACAGATCTAAAAATGGTAAATTCATGAATTCACAGAATTCAGATGAATAATTGTAGCTGANGATGGTTGTGTGNTACTGAAAATGTAATTAATGACGCTGGATTTTAAATTTAAAAATGGTTAAAAGGCAAATATATATAATAAACACTTTATTTATGAAGCAAAATCCTCAATGATTCTTTCATAAAAAATCAACAAATCGATTATAAAATATAAATGAAGATGGCCTCAACTGAATGTACCAGGCTTTGCTGACTTCCCATGGGATGTCTTACCTTTTNGGAGGAGGGAATTGGGGGTGGCTTGAGGGGGAAGTCTGGGAGGCAGAGCAAGAGGAGCGAAGAGAGGGGGATCTGTGGTTGGTATGTAAAATGAATAAAAAATTCTTAATAAAGAAAAAATATAAATGAAAATATAAATGACCTATAATAACCTGACTCATTTTTTAAAGATAAGTAGGATGACTTACATTACCTGTTCTAACTATTAATTACTATGTTATAATACTCAAGATAATAGAGTATTTATGTAAAAGTTGATATATAGACCAGGNAATGGTGGTGCATGCCTTTAATCTCAGCACTTGGGAGGCAGAGGAAAAAGGATCTCTGATTTCAAGACCAGCCTGATCTACAGAGTGAGTTCCAGGACAGCCAGGGCTACACAGAGAAACCCTGTTTTGATAAACAATANAAAGTTGACATATAGCTCAATAAATAGAAGAGAACAAGGTGTTCACATATGTGACCAATTAAATTTTTACCAGTTACCAAAATAATTAATAGTAAAAGGGAAAAAGGAATCTTTCCAGTAAATAGTATGGGAATCTGGGAATGCAAATGAATAAATGAACTGTTGCTTTTTCCCAGATCATATACAAAATTCACCCAAAATATATCATAGACTGAAACATAGAAATCAAAACTATAAATTTCCTAAAGGAACGAATTTTTCAAACCCCCAAATTTGATAAATTATGCTAACTGATGAAAGGAAAAGTCAAGGCTATCATGTACATGACAAATGACTTGCATCCAGAACTTAATAACTTACAGCTTAATAATGAGGAAACAAAAGCTCATTTTAACAAAATTGACAACAGATTTTAGCAGACACTTCATAAAAGAAATGCAAAGGTCCACTAAGTGCATCAAAGATGCACAGCTCCACGATTCATCAGAAAATGCAAATCAAACCACATTTCAATACTATTATAAACCCATTAAAATAGCTAAAAATAAAAAGACTAGACAAGTGAAAAGACTACACANCGCTCTATGAAAGTAAAATGCTACAAGTTCTTTGTAGTCTGGCAGATTCTGATAAAGTTAGAATGTCTGCCGCATATCCTGAAAGTCTCAACTGTCATAAATCATATGCCTACCCTATGAGAGTATTCCTATTAGACCATAATAGCCAAGAAACCTAATGCATGGTACTATTAATATGTAAGTGGAAACAGTCATTCAGTGGAATACTACTCAGTACTACAAATAATATTAGCATGTAATGCCATGGATGAACTTGAGAAACATTCTGCTGAGCAAAAGGAAAATGCACAAAGTATCATTACATTTATCTGAAATCCTAAAGACAGCGAAGCTAGGATGTGTTGACAAGACACAGGTCAGTGGTTGCCTGAGTTGTTGCTAGTAGAGGAGAGGTCACTACACAGTGACATGAGAGGAGGTTTCTTTGGATCACTGGAAATGTTCTGTATCTTGATGGTGGCNATGGGTACAGAGATGAACGTATTTGACAAATGTCATTAAATTCTGCAACTTAGAACAGAATAGGTGTATTTTGTTGAGTGTAAGTTATGCATGATAAAGGTTTCAAAAGTAGAGATAGGTATTTACACTCATTTCATCACATGTTAAGTCAAACCCTGGGATCTGTAGGAAGACTAGAACTGAGATCTCAGGTCTGCCAAGTAATCCCTTGTTGCAGCTTCCTCTGAGTTCTGCATCCAGAAAGGCTTCAAGGCTGCTGGATGAGATGACCCAGCTTCACAGACTACTCTACTCAAGACTTGAATATAATCCTAAATTTTCTTTGGGTCCCCATAAGATTACAGTACCCCCAATNAGCAGAAAGTAGCCCAGAAAACTATGCCCACATTCCCAAAAATGCATGTTTGTCTTTGTTTAGAATGTTGGTTACAAATTGTTATGGATAATGGTCAGGAAAAAGGCTAAACAAAGGGGATTAGATTTAAGGTTTTTGTTGTGAAAAGAAAAAAAAAAGGGAAATGCTGTGGGATAATGCTTTTGTANACTGTAAAGATTTGTCACTCCTATTGGTTTAATAAACTCTGATTGGCCAGTAGCCAGGCAGGAAGTGTAGGCAGGTTGACCAGACTAGGAGAGGGCTGGGAAGAGGAAAGGCAGGGATGGAATTGCCAGCCAGAGGCAGAGGAAGTAGGATGAGAATGTTGGACTGAGAAAATGTACCAAGCCATGTGGCTAAACATAGACAAGAATTATGGGTTAATTTAAGCATAAGAGCTAATTAGTCATAAGCCTGAGCAATAGGTCAAATAGTTTCTAATTAATATAAGCCTCTGTGTGTTTATTTGGGACTGAATGGCTGTGGGACNGGGCAGGACAGAAACTTCCCATGGAGATCCTGATCTACACAGCCTTCAACACTGTTCGAGAAACACTATCCTGATTAGTTCACACCATGTTATACATGAGGTTGATGAAAAGAAATGATTTAAGACAGTATAGGTAAGGTCCTCTCAGATAAGATGGCTTGTGGTACCTTCCTTCTAATGACATCAACTACTTGACAATGGGTTCCCAAGACAGGCCTTGNGGAAATTCTAGCATGGCCTGCTCTCCTGCAGAATACTCCTTAGTAAATCCTTTTACAAGATATTCAGACAATNACGTTGTTTCTGAAGCCACCCTAGCTACAACAACCCACTAGATTTCAATCCTCAATCCTCAGCTCTAGTCTACTCCTTTAGCAATCTGTCCAGGAAGACCCAATCAAAAAGGATAAAAACACCTATAAAACATACAAGACAAATCTATGTATAAATACATGAATATAGTTAAAATGAAATTTTCTCTCACCATCTAGGCTGAAAATGCTCCCTCAAAGAGTCAAAGACCATCCAACAAAAATCCAAACAACAGANATGAAAATCCCTCTTTTGAGTTATCGGTCAGGATTGTCAGAGATTCTCAAAACACTATCTACTATGGCTATTGCTCTTGGTTACCCCCCAGAGGTAGAAGATACATCCCTGTTGATGAAAACAGCATGCACTTCAGACACAGGGCCTGAAGGTCCCTGAGGGAACCAACCTGAATGCCTCCTCCCTGAAGACTACCTTTTATANTGCTGTGCAAGAATCCAAACAACCAACAATCCTACCCAGTTATGACACCTATGAACTACAATAGACAGAANGGTACAACGAACCTAAGGGTTCAATAGTGGTACACATAACTTAGTGGTAACCAATAGCTCTCTAATTGAACTTAAGACCCACTCAACAAGAGGTAAAACATGCCTGGTACTAGAAACCTAGTCAAATACTCAGAGCTAGTGAAGTTATGGATCTTAGGAAAAACCTATAACCACCATTTTACTAAAGAAGCATAATCCCTAACTACATTCTAAATAGTTGTCCTTATACCCACATATAAGCATAGCCCTCACCCTTCAAGAAGGAAACTCCTCTTTGCTACAGACAGAGACCATCAACTACAATCAATCAAAATGGAGCTATGGAGCCCAGTCTCAATGGATAAATACATCTGCAAAACAACTCCTACACCTAAAGGCTCAGGGAACATTGTGGAAGAGGGTGCAGGAAGATTGAAAGAGCCAGA
>LZPO01017730.1:13447-51126 GCA_001675575.1 Neotoma lepida | reverse complement strand
TGATTGTCAAACACATTCTTGGAGCAGATTTGCATGCTAAGCACAAGTTCGAACCAGGTAGCCATGTCAGGCAATTACTGCATCAGCAGAACAGTGTTTTATGGCTTAATATGATGGTCACAGGATTTGAATCTTAGAGACCGGTTGGCTTGTTAAACACTAATATAAAAGTGAAAACCAAAAAAAGCATCCCATGAGCTTTGCAACTCAGGCCAGGAGGGTTTTTTGTTTTGTTTTGTTTTGTTTTTGTTTTTGTTGTTGTTTGTTTTTTTAATTCAAACATTTATGTAAACAGTGTTGATTACTTCACTCACTGCAGCCCTCTCCCTTAGATCCTTCTCTGGGAGTAACTCAAGCTGGGGGCAGCTTCCTCTTCTGCCACTTCCCAACAGCACAAAGTTGGAGATCAAGCCTTTAATATGCGGGCCTTTGGGGGACAGTCTAGATATAATGTAATGCACATGCTGATNTGTTGTAGGCTGAGGTCATCAACATTGGCTTCTCTGCCCTTTACTGCCCANGTCTCAACCNTTACTCAAACTTGTTATTCTGATCTTTGGAGTCCATAGCATAGCTTCTGATTTGCTGGATGGATGTTGGTTTATTCAGGATCTTTACTGAAAAGACACCTTAGTAACAGTTTTCTTTTATTGTTTGTGACAGAATCAAAGTTTGATGAAGTTGAAAGAGACCTTTGAAACTGTATACTGATAGGTTCTCTAAATTTGAAATTTTTAAACAAAATTTTATTATTCTAAAAGCTTTTTTTTTAATTTTTCATGTTAATGGTTGCAAAGATTTTTAAAGGAAAGGGCATTTAAGGGCATCACTTCTCACACAAACTGGACTGTACTGCATCAGTCTAAGGAACAGTATTCCAAAGGTAAAATATTAAGCTTCTTGAGGAGTTTGTTACAGGTAATTTTCCTTTTGTTACAGACAGGAGTCTCTCTGGGATCAAGGTAAGGCATGTCACTGTGCAGGGAAAACAGGTAATGTGTTTTATCTGCTCTCATCCCACATCAAACAACATGAACACTTCCCTCACCTCAGGAGGTGTGGGTGCTTCCCCTTGACCAGCAAGTAAATGGACAGCTCTGAAGAACTGTCCACCGATCTCGTTTAGCCTGACACTGCCTACCTGGAGACAGTGTCAGATCCCATAGGCTGAGGGTCCCATTCCCAAGACTGACCCTCTCCCCACTTCAGATACCAGTCGCAAGCCTTAATCTGTTTTTATGTGGGTTTCTGACAACCATCTATAATTTGGGATTCCCACAACCTCCTCCTTCGGTTTGGGTAATTTGCTACAGTGGCTCCTGGGACTCATGGAAATATGCTGACTGATTTGCTATAAAGGATACTTTTAAAGATACAAACAAAAGGCTAGATGAAGAGATAAATGGAGAGGTCTGGCAGGCTCTCTAAGCACACAAGTTCCTGTCTACTTGAGTTGGGGGAGAGTCTACCTCCTAGCATGGAGATGTGTTTGCTTCACTTTCCTGGAAGCCTTCATGTGTTTATCTTTCCTAAGCCTCCAGAAATGATTGATTAAACCATTGGCTATGGATGAGCAACTTACCCTAAGTTTTGTTTTGTTTTTTTTTATGTTCTCAGAGGTTGGGGAATCCCACTGGAAGCCCCAACTTAATCATCTTCTCTTGGTATTTATAGTGGTCAGCCCCCATCTTCAGGGGTACCTGATATCAGCCAGGCATTAGTCAACCCAACAGCATACAAGAAGACATTAGCTCTTTACTTTGGAGAGTCCAAAGATTTTAGAAGTTATATGTCAGGAAATGGGGACGAAGCCACCCGCCACACACACACAAACCCTGCAATATCACAGTGACTACCCCAGACTTGATTCAAACCAGAGCAAAGACTACAACCTTACTCTCATTGTATCTGGCCCAAGCGGTTCTGACATTTTGGACCACATCACTTTGCAGTGATGAGTCTATCCTGGACATTGTTATCTATTTNGCAATATTCTTGAACTCAATCCACTAAATGCCTGGAGTTCCCCCAAGCCATGACAACCAAGAATATCTGCAAGCAGCCAGATGTTGCCAGGTTGAGAACAGATACTCTACTCTAAGGATGTTTCTCCATCCTAAGCTACATATGAATTTATTTTCATTTTTGTCACTGGTGACCAAAAAGTAAAGAAGCAATTTTAATATCAATTACTTTTCAGNTGAAGATGACTTTGGGGGGTAGAGAATGAAAAAAAAAGTCATGCAAAGTGAATGTGTGGAAGTCTATCTGGGCGTGCCCATGAGAGGAATATCGGGAAATCAGTTCACAGAACCCTACCAGATGAGTTGATGGACATAACAATAACAACCTCTCCTTTTAATTTTGTGAGCTAGGCACTTTGTACATACAATCTCATTCCTTTTTTTCTGATTGGTAATTATCCAAGGTAGGTACATAAATCCCATACATTTCTGGTCCCATGTGTTTTAGCTTATTATTTTATTATCTTTAAAAGTATCTTTTTAAGTTATCACACAAGATAAAGGGATTCATTTTGACATATCCATACATCATAATACTTTATTCTTTTATATCCTCTTCCCTGACACTTTCCTTCACTCTGCCCCTCCCTCTTGTTTGTCCCCTTCCTGCCACAGTCCCCGGTATTTCATTACTCTCTCTTTTTGTTCCCCTCTGACTCCCTTGAGATTTCTCCCTCTTCTCTTGTGCGCCCCTTTCTACCTTTGTGAACACCCCTACACGCATATACATATAAACTTAAGCATAGATTATGCATATGAGAGAAAATGTTTTGTTTTCTTTCTGGATCTGGTTTATTTCACTTAACATAATCATCTTCAGTTCCATACTTTTTTTTGCAAATGTCATGATTTTATTTTTCTTTATAGTGTAATATAATCCTATAGTGTATATATTTCACTTTTTTCTTTATCCATTCATCTGTTGATGGGAATTCAAAGCTGGACTATTTCTTAGTTATTTTAATAGTTCAGTAATGAATATGGATGCATAAGCATATCTATGGTATATTGACTTAAAATCCTTTGGGAATGGACCCAGAAGTGACATTGCTGAGTCACATAGTTGTTCTATTTTTAGTGCCTTGTGGAACCTCCACACTGACCTTGATAGTGTCATCAATTTAAAGTCAACCTGTATTTTTACTCTCAATTTAGTCAAGAAAGACACTGAGACCCAAAGATATCAAAATCCCCCACCTAGGAAGTGGACAGTTAACCAGATCTGCTTTTGCTTTTCCATGTCTGAGTTTCAGAGGATATCATTATCTTAGCTCAGGCTGNCCAGGTCTGTGGACTGTGTTTATGAATGAGATTCTTTTCAGAAGATCTATGAGGTTTAGGACCTCATTAACACCACAACTTTGATACCTTCCTCTAAGGAGGCTTCTAAAATCCCAAATGGAGTCTGCACTTCCGTTCAGAATGTTTCTCTTTCTGAGTATCTGTCTCCCATGCCCATGCCTGGTACTCACAGTTACCTGTGTTCCCATTCTATTCATCACAATTTGTTTTTTCACTTCATCTCTCATACCGGCATCCAACTCACCAGGCTGACGGATCTTGTTCTCAGGGATCTAACCCGTGTCCTGTCTTTTCTGAGCTGGACCAGACTTTCTGCAAAACCCTTTATTACTGCACTGCTCATACAGCTCTGAGTCTCCATCCCATGCACAGTTATTGGCCTTGTCATGAAAGCACGCCTTTGTTGCATCTTCACATACACAGTCCTAAAGACAAGAACCTCAGGTATGATCTTGAAGCTGCACTTCCTAGCTGTGCCTTCTCCACTGTGCCATTAAGCCTTCCTGAGATCTGATTTCCTCACATTAAGCAAAAAGGATAAAGACATTCCCCTTGTTGCTTGCCATAAGGATCNAGCAAGAGGCCAGAATGAAGACCACTATAAATTGCAAAACTCATCACAGATATTTCCATAANGATGACCATTATAACCATAAAAATCTACACACTGTACACAGTATATGTAACATTATCACCAAATATTTCCAGATGTATTGATTAGAGGCCACCGAGGCCAGCTAGTGCCTGAAGGTTCTTTGTCCTGAGTGAGGCTGGCTGCTAAGGAGTCAGGATTCTTACTGGCTGACAGGAACATGGATGATGTTAACAGGCAGAATTCTGCATTAACACTCCAAGAACCACACTTCTGTATAAGCTTCTCTTCTTAAGTACAGTTGGAACCTGTCTTGCTCCAAGCTAATAGAGCAAATAGGACAAAGCTGATAGGGTGGACATTACTCCTAGTGAGATGAGAGGTCACTCTTCTCCTAAGGGCTTTGAAGAGGGGAGCTGACACATTGTAAGAGGGAAGACAGGAGGGAACTACAGGGGCTTCACTGTATCATCTCGAATGCCGCATCTTCCTTGGCCCATCTGAAAGGACCCAGGAACAACATAGTTCTCCCACTCAAACACCAGATTTCATCCCCAGCTCTAACCAATAGAGTCCCAGGCGATGCAAGCTTGAGGAACTTCGTAAGCCATTGTGTTCCTTTCCTCAACATAAGGGCCCCAAAGTCGTTGTTCATTTCCTGTTGGCTCTTTGCCAATCACTTCTTCTCTTCAGGTCATACTGGGTATTGCCCCTGTAGCCGATGAGAAATGGCCCCCAATGGAGGCCTTGACAGATAAAGAAACCTGGGACCGGAGTGGTGATGGTGCTGGTTTAGGAGCAGTTCCAGTAAACAGGTAAACAAGTGGGATCTCAGACTGCTGATCCAGACTCCTGATCCAGGTCCCAGTCATATGGCCAGCCCAGTGTGAGAAGGTCGTGGCTGGTGGCCATCGGCAGTGCCCACTTTGTTGGATCAGTGTCTTTACCCATATGATTGTACTATAAATACTCTTATTCTTAGTTCAATTAGAGCTGGTGANAGGTCTTGATTCAGTGTTGAGAGGGGGGTGGGAGGAGGATATGAAGTGATGCTCAAAGGCTTTTTTGTTGCNGTAAGTACTTAAGAGCAGATGGTGGAAAGCAACCCCAGAGCCATTTAAAATATGTGTCCGGTCAAAGTGCTTCCTACAGTCCTAGTGCACAGCTGTTCAGAGAAGGCAAGAGAGAAGGANAGTTTACACACCCCAGTGGGGTTGCAGAAGTTGAGGGAGTCGGCAAGAGTCCCTTAATTTTGGTTNGTTTGGTCCAGGTTGATAGCAGCTGTGGACAAACTAACAGGAAACAAACTTAAGGAGAGCAGGATGCTGACAAGAACAACAGAAAAGGCCGATTACTCCTGAGAACTCTGGGAATGTAAGGGAATGTAGGAAGGCCTCTCATTAAGGATGCTGCTGACAGCTGTGCACGGCCTCCAGCCACCACAGCAGTATCAATGTCAAATGCCTGAGTAAGTTAGACTCCCTTCCTCATGTGTTTCCTATTCTCGCCTTGTAGCCTGAAGAGAACATCGGTCCACTAGGCCAAGGGTCTAGACTTGGAGCTGAGTGAAGACATTGGAAGGCAACAGACCCATGAAGATCTTAAGACATCAGGATTTTATTTCAGATAACAAGGAAGTGGCAGAGATGTGCAGCAAGCTTTCTTGTCAGACTGTCTTTGGATCACCATCCCCCAAATAACGACTCGGAGACTTCTTATTAGTTAGGAAAGCTTGGCCTTTAGTTTAGGCTTNTCCCAACTAGCTCTAATAACTCAAATTAACCTGCTTCTATTAATCTGTGTTCTGCCACGTGGCTTTTGCCTTTCCTCAGTAGGGCACATCTGAGTTGCTCCGAGTCTGCTGTTGAAATCCACACTGCCTAGATTCCTCCTCCTCTTCCTCAGAAATCTCCCCAGAAATCTGGCCTTTCTTTTCCTGCCTAGCTATTGGCCATTCAGCTTTTTATTAAACCAATCAGAGTGACACATCTTCATGGTGTACAAAAAGACTATCCCACAACAGAGCTGTAAGGGTCTTCAAGGGTCTAGGAGTTCAGGATTAGCTAACAGGTTGTATCTTTAGTGGTATCATTGGTGATTTCCAAGAGCAGATAGTGCATAGTGACTGTGGTGAAGGATTAGTAATGTCTGTTAAGGAGCAGAATCCAGCTGCATACCATTTGATTTCTTGTTTTGATTAGAGATAGAGTCTCATGTACCTAGGATGGCCTTGAAACCACTGTGTAGTNCCAAGAATGACTNTGGACTCTAGATCCTCCTGATTCCACCTTCTAATATTTGGGATTACACGTATGAATCCCATGCCTAGTGTAAGCTTTGCTGAGGATCAAACCCAGGGCTCCTTGCATGCTAGGCAAGTGCTCTACACACTGAGCCATATCCTAGCCCTCACTGGCATCTTTACTGCTTCTCCCAACACATTTGCAATGAGTGGACAGAGACCAAGACGGACAATAACAGTGCACGTGAGAGATGGGGTGCATCAGCTCTCCTTCTGATGAGTTTCCTACTCTTAATGAGAACTCATCCACTTGTCAACTCATTTANCAAACACTGTGAGTGTGCGCTTAATGATAGGTCTTCTGGGTTAGCTCTGAGACTACAATATGAATGAGGATCAGTGTCCTTGGTTAAGTCCTGAGATTTTTTTTTTTAATTTCTTGGATTATGTCATGAATGGTTACCATGAATCAGCAATCGTCTTAGTCACTTTAAAAATCTGAAATTGTTTTTGGTTGTTTTTTTTTTTTTAAATCTTTGGCTCTTTTGGGAGACCCAATACCCAGCTTCCTTTGCCCGGCCTTGGCTTGGATTATTTCTAGTCAAATTTTCTTAACTAATTACTCCATCTATCTTTTGCCTCTGGGCCTTTACCTTTCTCTATTTCTGTATACCTTTTACTATTTCTGACTCCATGGCTTCCCTGTGTAGCTGGGTGACTGGCCCCTAATGTCTGCCTCCTTTTCTCATTCCTTCTTTCTTTTTTCTCTCTTCTTCTCCTTCTATTTATTCTCTCTGCCTGCCAGCCTCGCCTATCCTTTCTCCTGCCTCGCTATTGGCTATTCCGCTCTTTATTAGACCATTCAGGTATTTTAGACAAGCAAAGTAAACAAATGCAACACAAAGTTAAACAAACACAACATAAAAGGATGCAACGCATCTCTACATCAATAAACAAATATTCCATAGCATAAACAAATGTAATTTAAAATATCTTAAAATAATATTCCACAACATAAAATAATTGGTTTCACATAGTAGATAAGACCATGGACTGTGGATCTGACATCTCAGGATCTACTCTTACCTTCACCTCACAGATGTAAGATGTTATTTAGATTCCCTGCACCTTTGTTTTGTCGTCTTTAAAATGGGGGTAGTGATAACATTGTCACATAATCTTGCTGCAAGAATTAAATGAAAGAACTTTTAAAATGGTGTGTAGGGCTGGACTTGTAGCTTAGTGATAGAGCACTTACCTAACATATACAAGTGTCTGGGTTTGACTCCCATCATCACCAAAGAACAAATAAAAAACAACAGTAAAACAGTGTCTAGTGTATAATAGGTGCTTCACAAATGTCACTTATTATTGTTGCATATCTGACCATCACAATAACCCTATAATTTAAATATGATCAATGTTCCCATTTTATGAACAAATCATCTGTATGTGGTATATGCCTCTGAGACTGATTGGCTATGTGCTCCTAGGCCTCAATTTCTCAACCATA
Source organism: Neotoma lepida (assembly GCA_001675575.1). Classification (NCBI taxonomy): domain Eukaryota; kingdom Metazoa; phylum Chordata; class Mammalia; order Rodentia; family Cricetidae; genus Neotoma; species Neotoma lepida. The sequence goes on along the minus strand of LZPO01017730.1, from coordinate 43,453 downwards.
AAGTGGGATAGCAAGCAAATGTACAGCATTATCATAATAATTAAATAAAGTATGCATGTGCCTAGAACAAAATAACCATTGATCAACAGTACTTAACATCCTAGTCATCACTTTCAGCATCATCAGCATCATCTATGAGAGCAAAGGATGGAAGAGGAATTTAAACTCTGAAGATAGAGAAACCTTTGTTTACTTCTGTGCAACTCACAGCTTCTTCTCTCTTGCATCACATGTCCACATCTTCACCTTCAGACACATGTCTCAACAGCACCTCATTTTTAATACTGTCAGAATGAAATTCCCAGTTTCTCTCATGTCTCCTGGTCATCATAGGGATCCTTATCTCAGGGAACAATGCCCCTCAAGGAGGGCCACAGGGCCATGTCATCTATGTTATCTCATCCTAGATAGTAGTGATGCCCCCAGGTCTGGCCAGTCTTTGCTGTGTTTCAAATCCCTCACACGGATTGTTCCATTTCTAGTTGGAGGTGCCATTACCTCTTCCTGGGCAGTTGTAATGTACTTCTAAGAGGCCCCCACTTACTCCTCTCCATGAATTTCTCTGTAATTGTGTCAAAAAGATTTATGTAAAATGTGCCCATCATTTCACACCTTTTCTTTCTTGAACAGCCTACCACTTGCAGCCATCTTGAGTTGTTACAATGAAGAGCACACTCTTGAACATGGCCTATGATAAGGGACAGCCAGAGTGAACACTGTCACTTCCCTTTGTAGTCTCTGAGGCTCACCTGTCATTCATGTGTTGTGTTCTCTGCACCCCTGGACTTTTGCATGTGTTTTGTTTGTTTGTTTGTTTGTTTGTTTGTTTGTTTATATGAGATAAGGTTTACTTGGCAGTCCAGCCTGATCTGGAACTTACTTTGTAGCCCAGGCTAGCCTGTGTCAATCCTCCTGTATTAGCCTCCCAAGTATAAGGGTTACAGGCATGAGCCCCCCCACTCTGCTGCATGTAACTAACTGGGGAGGATGGCTCTGTCCCCTTGAGCCTCACTCAATTAACTTTTATTATTCAACCTTCAGCTCCCAGTAAAGCAGACAGGGATTTAATTTAGTAGCAGTATTTGGAGATAAGAAATGGCACATTATTTCCTTTAATATCAGGGAGGCTGGAAATTTCATTTTCATTCTTTTATACTTGATGACCATGGCTTCTCTACTGTGAAGCTCACTTTCCCAACTCAGCAGGTCCTTCCCTCCATAATGTACTTTGGGGACAGTACTAGGGTTGTGTCAGCTCCTTGGGTCCACTTCCCAGATACTCCCAGATCCTGGCACCACATTGTGGAACTACAGAGGAGAAATGCGGTAAGGAATAGCCTACTACATCTCCTATCAAAAGGGCATTGTTTTTTCTCCAAAAGAGGTGTATTGCTTCTGTCCTGTCAAACCCCTTCCTTAGCCCCAGTATCTGGGACAACTCGTGTATGAGTTTCTGGAAACACAGAGAGATAGTAGAAGGAGAAAGAGTTGCTGATGTCATTGTTTCTTAGTAACCCTCTCAGTTATCTCAATGAATAAAAAAAAAATCACCAACCAATCCTTAACCTTTCTTTTTAAAATTTATGTGTTTATTATTCTGAGAAATTCATCCAGGAGTACTCTATTTACATCATTTCTACTCTCTCTCTCCACCTTCCAACGCTTTCTACACCCCAACTCCCTTACTAATTCATCAACTCTTCTTTTATAATTATAAACACACACACACACACACACACACACACACACACAACCTACTGAGTCCACTTAGTGTTCCTTGTATGTACATGTGCTTAGGGCTGACAATTTGAGATTGGATAGCCTATCTCACTGTTCTGAGGGGGGACTGATTCTCTGCCCCCTGCCTTTCTCTACAGCCCTTATTTGCCCATAGCTATTCATTTAAAGCAGTGGTTCTCAACCTGTGTGTCACAACCCTTTTGGGAGTCAAATGACCTTTCCATGGGAGTCACCTAAACCATCAGAAAACACATATTTACATTAAGTATCATATTACAGTAGCAAAATTACAGTTATGAAGTAGCAACAAAAATAATTTTATGGCTGGGGGTCATCACAACATGAGGAACTGTATTAAAGGGCTGTAGCATTAGGAAGGTTGAGAGCCACTGATCTAAGGGGTAGGGCCTTGGGAAATTACCTCCATCCAAATTGGCACATTGACTGGTGTGGTCATTATGCAGGTCTTGTTTAGGCAACCATATTGTTGAAATTTCATAGGTGCCGCATCCCTGTCATGTCTAGAAGACAATCCATAGCATCAATTGTCTTGGTCCTCTGGTTTTCCTCCTGTCTGAAAGGGCCTTAGGTAAACTTAAACAACTGTAGGTTGTCCCCAGTATAAAAGTGCCACTATTGTACCTTTTGAAATATCTTACCGGGCAGGCCATTGTGATTCGTAGGTAGGAATACTGATTGTTTTTCTCCCTTGGCGACTTGCATAGCTCCTTCTGGTGCTGTTGGAGCTGGTCCTCACAGAGGAGGCTTCCAGGTCAATTCCAGCTTGATTTCTCCAAATCCTGTGTTTAAAATTCAGCAGTAGGTCTTACCTTCATGATATGGGAGGTGACCAAGGGCAATGCAAACAGCCTATTTCATTTGGGGAGTCCCTTGGAACCCTCCTCTACCACAACATGAAGGGAGTTTTCTTATGCCTGGCACCAGGATTTTTGTTAGCTAATCTATGGCTGTTGGTAGGAGTATGATCACCCAGTGTGGCATTTAGTCTCTCTCTCTCTCTCTCTCTCTCTCTCTCTCTCTCTCTCTCTCTCTCTCAGCTTATAAATATGCTTCCAACATATTCAGTTCAAACATTCTTGGTGTTGTCTCTCTTCTCTCCCACCCTTGTCTTACCTCTCTCCTCTTTCCCTGATAATGGCCCTCACTTTCCTTTCNGAGCACTTGTATCCTGCTGTCCATCTCTAGAGCTCCTTCTCCTCCCAGCCCCCCAGTCCCTATCTACTTTCCTGGCTTCTGTGGCTACAGCTTATACACTCAAATCCAAAGAGTCAGAGTCACAATTCACAAATATGAGAGAACATATGACATTTGGCTTTCTGGGCCTAGGTTACCTCACTCGGTATAATATTTTCTAGTTCTACCTGTGAATTTCATGATGTCACTTATCTGCACAGCTGACAGAGATTTGCATCCAATGGCCAAGTACTACTGTTGCTCCCAGCAACTGAAAGACAGAGCTCAAATCAAACTCTGACCTAGAATTGCTCTGAGCATTGATTTTAAAATCTGAAGAAACATGTTATGCTCTGAATGAGAACTGTTCCTGCACAACTCATATGTTAAATGCCTGGTCCNCAGCTGGCTGAGGGGTTCTAGAAACTTTAGAAAATGAGGCTTAGCTATAGGAATTAAGTCTCTGGAGGTGAATGTTTGGGGGTATCTTGTCTTTGGTCCTTTCATGTTTTGCAGTCTGCTTCCTGCTGNCATGAAGGGAACAGCTGTCTTCCCCAACATAGTCTCATCATGTTCTGCTTAAGCATGTGAGGCCAAGCAACTATGGTTTGAGCCCTCAGAAATCATGAATCAAAGATCAATCTTTCCTCTCTCAGATGGTTGCAGTCAGGTGTTTTGTTATAACAATGAAAAATGTAACTAATTCAAGATGCAAAGGCTTATGGGTTTTAAAATAGAACTCCTCTCTGGAGGTATTTACATACATAAACACTTAGGCTTATATATAAATCTTCTGGAAACATATACAGTGGGCCACAACTGTTACTTTTTACAGGAAAAGATACAAAGGTAAAAGTGTTCATGAGGGTTCTTCGTATCTTTTGATTTCTGCAGTGCAGGCATGCAGTATTTTTCCATTAAAATTGATTGGTTTTAAAAATATATGAAAGTCATTATTTTCCATTATAAAATNTCCATTAGCAAGATATAACCAAATAGAAAATTGAGACATTTTAAGTGATTTCAATTTAAGTGTTACCTACTATGTGCCCNCAAATTAGTGTCCATGTGTTATTGCCTTTATCCTCCATAATGACTCTGCAAGGTGGGTGCCATTACATCCATTTTACAGATCATAAAACTGAGACCAATAAGATTAACAACCTGGCCCCCAATTACATGGATATAAACAGCAGAACTCAGGTTAAGATCTGGCTCTGCTTAACTTAAAAGTGTAGGGTTTTTCAGAAACACTAAAGCTTCCTTTCAGTATAGAAAGAATAGGGAAATGTAGGCAGTCATCACCACTGTCTGCAGTGTGGTCTACGAAGTCACTTCAGAAACAGAAATAAGGTCTGTGGAACCATTCCTTCTAGGCAAAACATGGGATCAGGTTTCCCTTTTGTCAACTCACCAACTTATAATTTTGTGTGTGTAGTTTAAATAATAAATATTTTTAATTAAACAATTATTTATTTNATTTTAGGTACATGTGTGTATAAGCATAGGTATGTTCACTATGTGCATGTGGGAACTCACAGAAGTCAAAAGTCCCCTTGAACTGGTTAAGGATGGTTGTGAAGAAGATGTGGATANTGGGAATGGAACTTCCTAGGTCTTCTGCAAGAGCAGCAAGCTTTCTTAACTACTGAGCCATCTCTCCATTCCCCTTAAAAANGCCCTTTAAAGACATATTGTTGGTTATTGACATGATACTCTAACACATGCAGTTTCTCTGTAAGGTTCACCATAGTGTCTATACTAGCCAGCCCACAGGCAATGTGCATCTCTACTAGCCAGCCCACAGGCAATGTGCTTAGGGTCCATTTTAAAAAGCACATCTCTAACAAAGAAAAAAATTAATTGAAACTAATTGTGATAAACAGACTGAAAAAGACATTTGCTCATGATANNAAAGCAGAGGCAGCATGGCAGAGTATCCTTCCACTGGACCCTGACTGGNAANGTGTACACCTGGACCCTGCACAAGTCCTTAAGTGATCATGAAAGTACCACAAGAATGGATTTGCCAATTTGTTTCAGCCTAGAGTCACCTAAGAAGGGAGTCTGAGTTGAGGGATAAGATCAGATTAGTCTGTGGTCAATGTATATGAGGTGGTTGTCTTGATGTATGAAGACCCAACCCACTGCAGTCAGCACCATTCCCTGGGCAGGTNGTCTGGGGCTGAATAAGCCAACTGAGCAGGAACCTGGGTGAGAGAAGCATCAGCCACATCCCGGAATCTAAAGCTTCAGGTTCATTCTTGTTTTTAAGACCTCAGTGATGACTATGACCTAGAAGAGTAAGCCAAATAAGTCTCTTCTTCCCCTAAGTTGCTGTTGGGCAGAGTGTTTTATCACTGCAAAAGAAAGGAAATCAGAACATGGCAGTTAGAAATGAATTTTACCTGCAGGCAAAATCACAAATGTGGACTCTACAAATAATGATCATCTGTATCCTGTCACCATTTAGACCAGTTTCTTCCAGTATTTCCGAGTTAAAAAGTGACTGAGGCTCTTTGCCCATCGCTCACATAAAATAGGATCTCCTCATTCTCTGGGATTCCCCGGGCATATGGATTCCATGCATTCTTGTGCTTCTCTTCATGATAAATGTTTTCTGCAGTGCTAACCACCATTTCGTCCATTATTTGTTGGTGGCTTTTCTTTCTGGGTAGAATAGAAACTGTGTCGAAACAGATTCTTCATGTTCTTCAGTCTTGATCTGCAAGAGCACTTGCCCTTAAGTATGCTTTCTCTAACTATTTTGATCAGCAAGCGAGGAAGTGAGTGACTGTTCCTTGAGTGTGAGCAAACCTCACTGGCTAACTGCAAGCCCTCAGACATGGCGGGTGTCTCAGAGGCAGTTTAACATTGATGCTCAGACTTTCTTCTGTGCATTAAATATTCCCACGGACCACTGGAAGGGAGAATCAGCACAGGCTTTGTTGGGGAGACTCTGGTGCAAACCTATAAAGGTTAAGCTTGGTGCTAAATCCACTGACATTTGAACAGCCTCAATGAGAAAGCAAAGTAGCTGTGAGAAACATTCATTGGTGGTTAATGCTAAAAGTGTGAGCACCTATGGTAATGACTCTTAAAGAACCATGTAGATTTGCTTGTGTGTGTGTGTGTGTGTGTGTGTGTGTGTGTGTGTGTGTGTGTGTGTGTAAATACTGTTCATTAAAATAACAACACACATCTGCAAGGTCCTTCCATCTGAAGGTTAGCGGAGCATGGTGAATGGAGGGTGAAGTTTAATTACTAATACATCATAAACAGCATTCTTTTCTGGATGAACTCTGCTTGCACTAGAGTAAAGTTAGAATTGCTTGCTTCCACTTTTGCACTCTATGATTCCATCTCCTATCTTGTACCACCTTCTTGGTACCCTTGAAGTTAGTCTTGCTCCTTTCTCGTCTATCTTCCACTCAAAGATCAGTGAGACTTGACCTCAAAAATAAATATGACTGCCATTTTTANGTCTTGAGACATATCAGCAACTCACCATGGTCCTTTGGGTAAAGTATGAACTCCTTGTGCTGCATCTTCTCCAAGAGGAAAAAAAAATTCTTGAACATGAGATGGTGGTATTGAAGTGAGCTGAAGTAAGAGGGGGGATTCATTGGTGTTATTTCTACTTTTGCATGTTTAAGAACAAAAGAAAAATGATGATTCTGGCAGAGTTTGAATGTAATACTAATATGCAGAGGCTCTTGGTGAATGCTTNGCCCCCAGATTCTGCTGTTATTTTAGGAGGTTGTGGAAATGCAATGGGTCTATCTAAAAGAAGAGGATCACTTGGGGCATGTTTGTCTAGCTACATGGTCNCTGGCCACTTCCTGGTCAGCCATAAAGGTAACAGCACTCATCTGCTGCATTCTCCTACCACCATGTTATTGGCCCAAATGTGTGGGACCAAACAATTCTCCAAAGCCATGAGCCAAAGTCAGTCCTCCTACTAGTTCTATCTGCCAAGTACTTTTGTTGCAGTNATGCAAAAGAAAACTACTACTGGGTGCTGGCTGAATTTTGAAGTGGAGTCCCCCCAAGAAAGGTTGGAAAGAGGCAATTCAACCAGGGAAGCATCATATGCCACACCTACACTGTCGCTTGATAGTTTGCCAATCTTTTCAGATTTACAGTCTCCGGACTCTACTGACACTTCATTTTGTGACCCTGCACAATTAATGTCTTCTCAATTTTGTTAGCACAGTTATCAGCTGATGTGCTCACAACACATCCAAGCTATATTTTAATGTATGTAACAAAGACTGCAAGACGAAATGACATTGGCTTGGGACCACCATGGTTCAGGGTATCTGGAGTTCTGATGTGGGAACTGCAGAAGGTAAGTGTGGNGAAAGGGCATGCAATATGCAGTATAGTTGATTGGATGAACACGTGTACCAGATGGAAGGAAGAATTTCTGGTCCATGAATTAAGAATAGAGTTANAAGGAAGACTTTTGGGACTTTTAGAGGCAGCTAAAGAACAGTAGTGACAAGAAGGATTTACACACATTGTTATGTTCTAGCATCTGATTACAACATTGAACTAGAACCCACCCCCCTGTGTTGCTTCACTCTACAGGGCTAGCATAACAAAGGGTACTCTAGTGAGAGAAGTCTCTGTTTTCAGTGAACAGTGGTAATGCAGAGGCTGATGGCTGCCGAAAATGCTGAGAACAAGTGATGGGTGAACACACGGCCCTAAACAAGTTATTTCTACCATTACCTTTAGGGTTCAGAGAACATTGCGGGATGAGGGTAGAAAGANTNTAAGAGCCAAANGATGAGGAGAAGGACAGTCAAATCCTAGCCTCTCGACGTGACATAACCAACNCAATCCTGACCTCACAGCAGCTGCAGTTACTTACATTGGATCTGCACAAGTCAGGTTTCAATGGTCAGTCCTGCATGGAAGAGGGGATCAGAACCCCACTACTCCTTACTTCTGAGCTATTAGATGCTCATAGGCTCTGGGAGAGGGAGTGCCCTTGTCTTCAGTTGTGTACCCACTGACGAACCCACCAGACACCAACGGACAGTTCCAAACTCAAGGCCACACAGATGGAAGTCAGAGGAAACTCAGAGGGATACAAACAAAGCAACAGGAGATGAATGTGGAAGACAGATTGGTAAGGGAGAGCATGAGTGGGCAGGGAAGGAGATAGAAACCGGGTGAGGTGAGAGCAATAAGAATGCTTTGTTTATAAACATGAAACAGTCAAAAGAAAATTTAGACAGAAACAGAGGAGGAGTGGAATGAAGGGGACAGAGTAGAGAGGGAGGGAGGGTGTGGGCGGAGAGGTGAGAAAAACTGTGGTCAGGATAAAGAACACATAAATAAATAAATTTTAAAAAATTTAGTTAATAGACAAAAAATGACAAGTCAATTAGACTAAGCCCTTAATTTGTGTCAATTCTTTTCATTTGAAGCATTACACAGAAGCTCAGGAGGGGCTTTAGAGTAAACACTTCCTGGAGTCCCCGGAAGTTCAGCCCCAGCTCCAATAAATGAGTATGTAGGACAAGCCTAAGGAAGCAGCTGGCTAAATGCTGACTTGGCTGCTTAGAGCTGCCTCTTACTAGCGTGTGGCAATTATCATGTCCTGAAGATGATTCTTTTTCCTATCACAGTTGCCTTGGTGATCTTTCAGGTGAAGCCTGTAAGGAAGAANTGGATTCCATGGCAACACAAGAAGCCAGGGGTGACAACACTTTCCAGAAGTTTCTCATACGGCCCTTGAACTAAACAAGTGAAAGAGAATTTATATGCCTCATTTTTTGCATTCTTTTAGATCANATTTTATTGTATATTCCTGAGAAGAAATAAGTCTTCCTCCTACAGCTGTTTTCTTCCTTAGGAGCCTATAAAAGCAGGGTTTTGTTGTCTTGTTNTAGAAACGCTTTAAACAGCTGGGGCCTCCAGAAACATGTTTTTTATAAAATCCTCATTTATTTAATGGTTATTGGGAAACTAAAGGTTACACTGTTTATCACGTGAAGTTCATTTTCCCAAAAATGCTCCAGAGCCTGGGCATGAGTGAGACCCAGCCTGTGACACATGGATCGAGACCAGCAGCAGCAGAAGGAAAAGGAAAAGGTATTTCTGCCTGCTTTCTAAAGGCAGCTTTTAGATGTAGTGCTGAAATTGCATGTACACAAGACACAGTGGCTTTTGTGAGAAGACTAGGCATTGGTGTGAGAAGGACGTCAGTCTGAAGTCTGGACCCATTGTCTAGTGGGTNTCTGATGAATCCCTGTTTACAACCTACACAAAGCAACCTGGCAGCTGTGTGGGACTTCAAATGACAGGCCTCTCTCTGTAAGTGCTCTGCACATGCTGCCTTTCTTACTCTTTACTTCTCCACTGACATTATCTCCTTCCAAGTCCCTCATCTGAACCCATTTGTCACTCAAGAAAACTCATCCAGCGTCCCCTGAACTGTTTTGTGGATCCAATAAGTAGCCCAGGGTTTTTCAGAAAACTAGTTCTAATTTGAGAATCTAAGAAGGTGGATGTTTTTAAATTGTATTTTAGTGTGTGCCTCTCTCTCTGTGAGCGTATGGTAAAAAGGTCAGAGGACAACATACGAATTCTCTCCTTCTCTCCTTCTATCAGTGGATTAGAACTCCTTCTACCGGGGATTGAACTCGGGTCACCAGGCTTGGCCACAGATGCCTTTACCGACTGATTTATTTCACTCTCCCAAAGATAGTTTTCATCAATGGGAATGCTTTTAACAAAATGNAGGAAAACAGCCCCATTATTATATGAACCTTCTCATAATGAAATTTGCCTGTGTGTACTATGTATCTAAANGTCATGTCTCATAAGNTATTTGAAANNTTTTGACTCAGGNCCTGTGTATGTCCATGAAGGCCAGCACTGACTCAGCTGCTCTTTGGATGTAGTACCAAANGGAAGAAGTTTTCATCTTGAGGTCTGGCCCCACCTCCTTAGGGCATCTTTGCCCACCNGTTCTTGGCTNATTTTTCCCAGTTGGAAGTTGTATCAGTTACTTGTTCTTGTTTTTATCAAAATACCTAACAAAGGCTACTTAAGGAAGAAAAAGTTGATTTTCTGTCACAGTTTAAGGGGACAGCCTTCATAGCTGGGAAGTTGTGACAGCAGGATTTTAAGGGAGTTGGTCACATTGCATCTGCNCTCAGGAAGCAGAGGGCAAGGACTACTCGTGCTCAGCTTGCTTACTCCTCGTTCTTCAGTTTAGGACCCTAGGCATAGAATGGTGCTATGCAGACTTAAAGCAAGGTCTTCCTACCTCCACTAACCTAATCTAGAGAGTCCCTCACAGTCATTTCCAGAGGATAACAATCTAGATAATCCTCGACAGGTATCGGGGTCTTGTCAAGTTGACAGTCTTATTAACCATCATGAAGGTACCGAGTAGAGAGGAAGGCAGGGGGATAAGGAGGGGCCCTGTGCAAGTCTCAGACATGGAGAGGCCCTTTTCTAACAACATCTCTTGATAGACAGCCCATTAAGCCAGACTAAACTCCCCTTTTCTTCCACTGTTTCCTCAGGCCTGGAAGCAGTACTNGTTCCTTCTGGTTCTCAGTGCTTAGATCCCTGGTCATCCATTGAGCCTGCTCTGCGCCTGTTTGGTTGTGTGGGTTGATTTTTTCAGTTTCTTGCCAGGACTCTGACTGATACCCTACTTATGTGATCCACAAATGATGAGGCCGAGAATCACTGGCCTCTAGTTATCTACCAGTGTTCTCTCTTTCCTTACAAGGATTCTCTTTGCTCCAGGTGTTGGAAGCCATTTGTGGCTGTAAGGAGGTGCCACATTGTCCCTTGCTTTCTCCAAATGGACCACATTTCTCCTTGCACATGCACACTTCTGACTCTGTGATTTTTCTGTGATTTTGCCTCAGTTCAACCTGATTTCTTTCTTCAGATGTCTTCCCTAGCATTCCTTGCTTGAGCTCAGCATCTCTCTNCTCATTCCCACCCTATTTGGTTCCCCAGCCTCATATGGTAATTGTTGCATCCTCTAGACAGGAACAAGAGTTCTTATATTTTTTGCATACTAAGTGCCTACAAGTGTACCTGGTATACATCAGTTTAAAACCTGTTGAAACAAAGCTAGATAGTTGTATTACCCAGACTTTCTATTTTTTATTTATTTAAAATTTTCTTTCATTTTACATACCAACCATAGTTTCCCCTCCCATCTCTCTCCTGCTCCCCCTACAGCCTCCTCCCTCCTGACCCATCCNCTCCACTCCTCCAAAAGGGTAAGGGCTCCCATCGGGAGTCAACAAAGCCTGATACATTCAGCTGAGGCACAACCAAGCCCCTCTCCTCTGCATCATGGCTGACAAGGCATCCCACCATAGGGAATGGGTTCCAAAAAGCCAGCTCATGCACCAGGGATAGATCCTAATCCCACTGCCAGGGGCCCCTCAAACAGACCCAGCTGCACAACTCTCCCACANGCAGAGGGCCTAGTTCAGTCCCATGTAGGCTCCACAGCTGTCGGTCTAAAGTTCATGAGTTCCCATGAGCTTGGTTCAGCTTTCTCTGTAGCTTTCCCCAGCATGATCTTGACCTTCCTTGCTCATATAATCCCTCCTCCCTCTNTTCAGCCTGACTCCTGGAGCTTGGCCTGGTGCTTGGCTGTGGATCTCTGTATCTGCTTCCATCAGTTACTGGATGAAGGNTCCAGGAGATGTCATCTATTTCCCTTTCCCAGGGTGACCCATTTGTTCCTCTTAGGGTCNTCCTTGTTAGATAACTTCTCTGGAGCTGTGGGTTGTAGTCTGGTTATCCTTTGCTTTACATCTAATATACATTTATAAGTGAGTACATACCATGTTTGTTTTTCTGGGTCTAGGTTACCTCACTCAGGATGATATTTTCTAGTTCCACCCANTTGCCTGCAAATTTCATGATGTCATTGTGTTTTTACTGCTGAGTAGTACTCCATAGTGTATATGTACTCCATTTTCTTTATCCATTCTTTGGTTGAGGGGCATCTGGGTTGTTTACAGGTTCTGGCTATTATAAATAATGCTGCTATGAACATAGTTGAGGAAGTGTCCTTTGTGCTATGATTGAGCATCCCTTGGGTATATGCTCAAGAGTTTAACCAGACTTTCATTGAGTGTGTTCCTTTTAGGAATGCCAGGGAGAATGTGAGATGTCACTGCAAAGGCTTCTATGAGTAAGCAAGGATAGATTTATGATCCAAAATCTATGAGCAGAGTCGAGTCCTTTCTCTAGCCATAAAGAGAAAGAAGTTGAGCTGGAAACCCTGTGGAGAAGAACATTTGCTGTGCAAGTATGAGGATCTGAGTTTGGATCCTAGAGCCAGGCCATGGTCACACTTCCCTGTGACACCAGTATAGACAAGAGTAGATACCAGGATAGACAAGAAAGGAGAGTCACTAGAGATTATTGACTGCTACCCTAGCTCCAGGCTCAGTGAGAGTCTCTGTATTAAGGGAATAAGGTAGAAAGTGATGGAGCAGGATACCTGACCTGCTCTTCTGGCCTTCAGGCACCTGTAACCATGCACACACATGTGTGTGTGCAGAGACAACACACACACACACGCACACACACACACACACACGCACACACACACAATGCTAGCTAACTCTTTAGTAAGATCCCTTGTCCTTTTCATTTTTGTTGCTCCAGAGGACAACAAAGCAACATTTCCCTATGTGTTTATATGAAGGGCAGATTTTTCAAGTCATGCTTTATTGGAACTCTGATTCTTTCTTTTTCCTCTTCCGTGTTATAACAGTCCTGAGGAAGAAGCAGTTAGCCAGGTACCTAACTGATGTGGTCCAAGATGAATCCACAGAAAGGATTATCAAATCTTTTAATATAACAAGAAACATTAGCCAAAACACTTTCTCAGAGATACTATGACCATATGTGATGGCCAAGCTTTTCTCTTAATGGCTTCATACAAATGATATAAAATTATACTAGATCTATATAGCGCTTCTCCAATAAGCAGAAGCAGCCCACTCCCCAGGCTAGCAAATATCCCAAGATGTCTTTTACAATTCTCAGAAACAAAGAATTTTATCCCAATGAAGTAAAGTGAAGAGCTTCAAACATTTTTGCAACTATTTTGTTCTTTGATGCAAACTTAACCTTCCCTATGAAGGTTTCTCTGAGCTTGACCAACGCTTCACTGTCCACATCTGCTAGACCTCTCCATTGTAGCACTTACATGGNCAGTAACCAGTCTTGCCTTGCCTTGNAGCAATGCTTCATTTGCCTCCCTCTTGGCATTATGACATTGAGCATGTTTTGNCTCCATTTGGAATGAACTTTCCTTCTCTCTAGCAACTTCCATTTATTTTTCAGAATTCACCCTAAATAACCCTGCTTTTATTATGCTTTCTCTGCCTTCCCATCATCATTATAGGCTGTTCCTCTTCTGAGACTTTAGAACTCTTTGTTTGCGTAACTTCTTTCTATAAGACACTCAACAAAAACCAGCATCGCAATGCTCATGGCATTGGTGCAGCATAAGATGGAAGACAGACTTGTAACCATGGCTCTCTTCAAACTGCCCTCAAAGTGCTTGTCTGTGGCCTCTGACTTCAGAACACAATATCACTGTTTGCCTCTCTCTGAACAGAAGCTCTTCAACAGGAGGCATCATGTCCATCTTTTTCTACCTATCGGAAGTCACAATAGCAGGCTTACCGACAAAGTGCCAGGAGATAATTAAAAGAATGAGTGGATGAAGTTGGTTTTATCTTGTGGTGGATAATGCTATGTTTGTAGCCTTTTGANTGAGCCCCAAAACTTGANTTTTCTAAACAGAAGTTTCTGTGAGTATAATATTCCAGTGCTCAGGTACCTTCAGACCTGATTGGCAGATGTTCTGCTTAAAGGAACTCAGTGTTGACAAGTGCGAGAATTGAGCATTTCTTATAATGAACTATCTCTTATCCAATGGTTCTGGCAGTCACTAGTGACACTAACCATTTTAGTTAAATGTAAGTGGGGGTATTTGCAGATATCAAAAGAAAGGACAGCAACAGACAATGATAATTAAGGAATTAGATTGGCTGGTGAAGGGAGATCAAGAAAATAGGAAGAGCACAGCATTCTGAGACCCTCTGGGCAGGATTCCAGTCCGCTTCAGCTTCCTGCTGGCTCTGTGACTTTGGGAAAGTTGCTGAATGTCTCTGTTTGTAGGGGGCTTAAGAAGTAATTGTGAGAAAGCTGGTGAAATGGCTTGAAGGGTAAAGGCCCTTTCANCACAAATCTAGTGACTCCAGTTCAGTCCCTCCAGATGACCCTTCTGTGACTTGAGGAACCAGTTGTGGGAGACCAGTTCCCACATTTATTTACCCCAGAGGCTCTTGAGGAGTGAGGGATAAGAGACTTAGACAGAAATATAGAGGGGAGAGAAACAGATAGAAATGCATGATAGCCTTGGGTGGGCCTGGATCCTTATCCACTGGCCCAAAACTTTATTCAAAAGGGCCTTTTATAGCAATGCCAAGGGGAGGAGCAACAGACCTCTCCCTTGCTAGTTACAGCCAGTGTAGACCCTTCCAAACACCTGGTACTCAGGCCCGTGGTCCAATCATCCTCTTATGTAGTTCTACTGGGTAAAGCTACCAGGAAACCTCGGTGAGCTCCAACAACCAGTAGAAGCAGATGTTGATGGCTTATCTAGCTCAAATTTCAAGTGGTTCTTGGAAATAGCTTTGGTAGAGGTAGCAACTTTCCAGTCCATAGTGGCCTTGATGGCAGCCGTGGTGATGGTGAGTTCAGTGGTTGTGGACCTGGCTCCAATGGACTTACCAATAAAGGAAATATTTTTGGAGGTGGTAGAAGCTATGATGATTTTGGCAATGACACCAACCAATTTTCAAACATTGGANCTATGAGAAGAAGAAACTGAAGACAGAAGAAACTGGTCTCCCCTACCATAGTCCTTTAAATTAAGATGGCTATGATGGTTTTAGTAATAGCATAGCTACAGCAGGGACAGGAGGTTGTATGTGTGGGAGGAGGGTGTATTTATGTGTATGTGGAGCCCTGCTGCCTACATCAGGGGTCTTTCTTGGTTATATTTGACCCCTGAGACAGGGTCTCTCACTGCACCTGGAGTGAAGCCACTGTGGCCAAGTTCCAGTGATTCT
Organism: Neotoma lepida; assembly: GCA_001675575.1. Taxonomy (NCBI): domain Eukaryota; kingdom Metazoa; phylum Chordata; class Mammalia; order Rodentia; family Cricetidae; genus Neotoma; species Neotoma lepida. Next base: position 28,361 of record LZPO01017730.1, on the reverse strand, counting down.
CCTATCTCTGTCCCCCACAGAATGGGGATTACAGATGCACATGAGACCATACCCAGCTTTCACATAGGTGTTGGGCATTCAAACACATGACACCATGCTTGCACAACCAACACTCTTGTGTTCTGAACCATCTCTAGCCAGGCAGGATNCTTTAATACCATCAGAAAACAAAGGTAGCACACAGGAGAGCAGGAGACATCAAAAGAAATGGCAAAATTCTCAGAATACGTTCCAGTCTTGACTATAGCTGATTCCAAGAAGGTAATTATGACAAAGGTTTTGTCATATCACAANGATTTCCCAACACTAGCTACATACCTAAAATCTTGTTGACTTTATGCCATCAATAANGTTTGGGTACTAGGACATGAAATGAACAATGTGTTTGCTTCCTGTGNACCAGGCTCAATATAACAAGCACTTTACAGCTGCCCCTGAGGACCAGTGTGATTTTCCTCAGAATGCCACCCCTACCAGTCAAGTAGGTATGGCCAGGGGCACCTAGATGAAGGTTCAGTCAGGTGGCACACACAGACACAGACATTCACACAGCTCCTCTGCTNTCCTCTCTCCTNTGACTAAAAGCATTTCAGTCCCATGACCCTGGTTATCACAGAGCTGGGAAAAGGGGGGTCTCAGGCTGTATTGTGAAGTACAGTTCCCCATATCAGGAATAGTAATGGAAGCTGGCTTGTGAGCTCAGCCANTCACAGGAGCAGGACCTAGCTGCTGCAAAGATGTGTTTTAGACAATAGGGACTCCATGTCTAATCAGTTGGTTTGGTTTATGCTCTGTGGGTAGAGTGTAAAGGACCCTCCTCCAGAAAAGGGGGCTTAGTGTACTTTTCTTTTTTTTATCTCCACCTTGTTATTTCCTAAATGTGATAGTTTGATCATGATGCTGAACAAACAATCCCTACAAAATAAACAGCAAACCAAATGGTGTTGTTTGCCTATGAGGACAGCTCCAGTGGGCACAGCAGGAGAGACACACAGTGGAATCACTTTTTTCAAGGAGTGTTAGCATCACCATGTTAATCATTGTAACAAATTTCCTACTGCAAGTGGCTTTTTAGAAACTTATTGATGAATTACATACATTCCCAAACAGGTATTCCTGATGTGGGCCGCTGTTCTCCTCAGTGGAGTCCAAGGCCCACTTTGCCCAAGTCCTTCGATAACCAGGGCCATCTGACTGAAATGCTTCAAGACAGAGGAGAGAGAGAGAACAGAGAAGCTAGTGTGGATGTCTGTGTGTGCTACTTGACTGAACCATCATCCAAATACCGCTGGCCAGACCTCCTTAAAAAGGATGCTGACAGGGATGGCATCAGAGAAAAACCTCTCTGGTCCCCAGGGGGAGCTGTGAAGCATTTGCTATATTCAGCCAGCTGCATAGAAACTGAACTCTGTTCCTTACCCTGCTGCCCACTTTTCATTCATGGCTTCAAGTAAATGAGATCACGACTGTAGCAAGTGCTGAAAAATCATGTGAGCTGACAAAAATGGCTGCTGTAATTAACTGATTGCAATAAAGCTCAGTCTGCAATGGAAAAACATTCTACAAAGGCTGTGTGATAACCTTACCACAGAACTCACTGGCCTGTTCACCCCTGACCTCTCCCTCCCACCGCACCTACTCCATCTCCCATCTCTGCTCCTGCCTCTCCTTACACCCACTTCCTCATCTCTGGGGGACATGGATGCTCCCAACACAGCAGCATATATTTTCATCTCCGTCGGCCTTTGTTCCGTTGCTCAAACTATTGAAGACGCTTTTGTCCCATCTTTTCTGATGCCGAGGGAAGGAAGGAAAGAGAAGGAAAGGAAGAAAGAGGGAAGCCATTTCTTGTCCCTGTGAGCACCACGTGCTGACTAGGGATTCNGCTTCCCTGGGAAGCCTGGTTCCATCTCCTTTCTTACCACATTTTCTTCTTCTTCACAAACAAGTTCTAATTCAAGGTCCCACTTCTACACTTTGAAAGCGTTGTACACACACTTAGGTTTTGAACCTTTATAAAGAACATTTCACTGTGAAAGTGTTGCACACATACGTAGGCTTGTAGTTTTTGAAACTTTTTCAAAGAACATTTCACATGCTTAAAAAAATATTTATAAGAAAATCTTCACAACCTAGGGCTAGGCAGAGAATTCTTGGGCTTGATGACAAAGGCATGATTCACTAAAAACAGTCAACAAACTGGGTTTTTAAAAAGCTCTCAACTGGAAGAAAAAAGTTGGAGGTTATGTCTTTCAAAATGCTTGTATCCCAAATATAAAAGAATACTTGGAACTTAACAGTAAGTTAATAAACAATTTGATAAAATGTGGGTAAAGGCCTTGTAAGAACACTTGTTCAGTGGTAGATATGGATAAACATATGAAAAGAAACTCACTGCGATTAGCTCTTAGGGATTCAAATCACAGTTTCAATGGGCTATCATCACACTCCCGCTAGAATAGCCTAATTAAAACACACTGAGAGGAAAACGTATTGAAGAGAATGTGGAGCAAATGGTCTCTTACACAGTGTAGATGGGAAAGAAACATTACAACCACTCTGGAAATATCAGGTTGTTTCTTACATGCCTAAAAATATTCTCCACGTAACCCACTGAATCACATAACCCACTGAATACATGTTCTGGGCATTTAGCCTAGAAAAAGAAAAAATATGCATGCATGAAAACCTATAAATAAATACTCAGAGTAGATTACCCTTAACATTCAAACACTAAAAACAGTTCAAATGTCCCTTAATTGGTGATGGACAGACAAATTGGTGCATACATTCTGTGGAGTACTACTTAGCAAACGAGAAAAGAAAAAAAAAAAAACGATGTGCACAGTTTCTGGACTGGAATTTTTAAACTGCGTCAGTATGTGTGTGTGTTGGGGGGTGAGGCTTGTATACTATGCCTTCAAAGGCCAGAAGAGGGCATAGGATTTCCTAGAGCTGGAGTTATAGGTGAGCTGCCCCACATGGGTGCTGAGAAACAAACTCTGGTCATCTGGAGGAGCACTAAGCATTCTTAACACCTAAGCTGTCTCAGAGTGCTTTATTCTGTGTGGCTCCACTTGAATATGTCCATTACATTCATACAGAACAGATCCGCAGTCAGTAGGAAGTAGAGTTGGGAGTGGGGTGTAACTATAAAGGGCACACAGCAAGGCTCAGTGTGTTATGGTGAGGACAGTCTGCAGCCAGGTCCAATCAATAGCAACTATGTGAATCTATAGGTGGATAAGACTTTATAGAACTGTTTATGTATACACACACACACANANAGAGAGAGAGAGAGAGACAGAGACAGAGACAGAGACAGAGACAGAGAGACCCATGTGAAAATTCTATAAATGAGCTGAGTACAGTTGCACATGCCTGTAATCTTAGCACTCAGGAGGCTGAGACAGCAGAGCCACAGGTTTGAAACCAGCCTGGATTGTGCAGAGTGACCCTTTCCATATATATGTGTGTGTGTGTGTAGTGTGTGTGCGTGTGTGTGTATGTGTGTAGTGTGTGATGAGTGTGTAGTGTGTGTATGTGTGTTGTATGTGCTTGTACATATGAGACATATATGTATTTGTGTGTGTATAAGCCCAGACAAATAAGATATACTGCTGATAGTATTGAATTAGTGCCAAAGTGCAAGTTGTGACAAAGGACTATTGTGATGTGCCATGAATGGGAGTTGGGCAAAAGAGATGCAGGTTCTCTCTGTGCTATTTTATTTATTTGTTTTGCTGCTTCTTGACAGGCTTGGGCTATTCTGAAATTATTGAGATTCCCCAAAGATGTTTGGCTNGTGTGCGCTTTGCTTAAGAACNTGTTTTTGTCTGTCCATACCCACTGCACTAGAAGTCAGATCTGAGAACTCGTTGCATACTTGTTTACTCATATAAAAGCAGCAAGTNTATCAATGATTAAAAAATAACNCATTTTGTGAAGAATTACTAAAGACACGAGAGTAGGGTNTGGTTTGGGCTTTGTAGGGGACGACTGGGTTGTTCGCTCTGGTTCTGCACTCCATCCCTGCTGAATTCACAGGGCACACTGTCCCCAGAGACTTCCCTTTGCACATGTGGGAGAATGAAGGCAGCAAGGCAGATGACCTGCTTGCTCTACTGTGAGATGAGTTTGGGCCTCACAGATCCTCTCAGAGGGTCTTGGAATAAGCTGAGGCCCNTGATCCTCTATCAAGAGATGCTGTGCTAGGCTATCACAAGCCTACAATACTTTGGCTATTTGCTTTTGTGTCTGCAGTTTTTTGTGAGACCAAGAGCTGTACCAAAGGCAGGGCCTCTGAGTTCACCTGCTTCCCTGGAGGCCAGGACAGTGCCAAGGATTTAGAAAGAACTTAGTACATGTGGCTGAAAGAACAAAGGGTGAGTGAAGGAAACATTTGTTGTTTTGAGTTTTTTCTTTCGTCTTTAAATCTCTGTCTGTGATTACAGCTTTTAAAGTTTAAAGGGGAAATCTAAGTCTCGAGAGATGAGCAGCCTGTGGGAAGAAAGTCAGTTGATCCCGGATGCAGTGGACAGTGTTTGAGNAAATCCATAGAGAGCCAAGTTATTTGCATTCAGAATGTTCTGTCCGACTTTCCCCTCCCCTTGTCTCCTGCCATCTCTGGTTTTTTATGTTCCTTGTCAGGACACAGGAGTCCACACAGGATATATAGCACATGTTGCAAGGGCTGGGAGGGCTCCTTGCAGGACCAGGCACAGCCAGGATCAATTAAGTAACAAGGAAGGTAGAAAATATAGCTGCAGCTGGAACAAATCAGTTAGTCAGGCATGTGGGCTCAGCCCATAAAAGGTCAACAGGCAAGGGGTGTGAGGAGCTGCCAGTGAATCTTTTCGATACACAGAGTCCAAACTATCTGAGAAACATTGCACACCCTAGAGTACCGATTTCCAGTTAGCATGCATGCATGCATGCATGCATCATGCNTGGGCAGATTGTGCAGTGAGTTCTGTAAACTGTGGTCCTGCTCNTCTGCCTTCTTCAGTTGGTTTCTCCCCATCCCCCACCTGTGGGGACATTATTCCACAGTGACAGGTTGGCTTTATGGGATGGAGGCAGGCTCCAACTTCTAAATCACAGTGTGTGAGAGGAGTTGGACTGTGTATGAATTGAGGGAGCTTCTTGAAAGGATGTGAAAAGCAGCAATCCCTAACATAAAGCAATAGTTCACACTTCACCTTCTCACATGTGGATTATAACTACAGAGCACATTGCAGGTCAATTTCAGGCACAAAGAACTTGACAAACAGAGTAGCTACCAGCTCTCTGCTAGTGCAATAACAAGGACACATTGCTTCATAGTCAGATTCAGAGCCATGCCCCAAGTTTTTCTCAGGATAATTATTCTATCCCTATACATGCTGTGCTTGGTATTTTTTTTTTTTTTTGTCAACACACGCTAGAGTCATCTGGGAAGAGGGAACCTCAATGGAGAAGATGCCTCCCTTAGAATGGCCTGTTGACAAGTCTTTGGGGACCCTTTCTTAACTGGTGATTGGTATGGGAGGACTCAGCTTTTTGTGGGTAGTGTCACCCCTGGACAGGTGGTCCTGGGTTGCAAGGAAAGGCAAGCTGAGTGAGCTAGGAAGAGCAAGCCAGGAAGCAGTGTCCCATCATGGTCTCAGCTTCAGCTGTGGTCTCAGTTCCTGCCTTGGAATCCCTCAGTGATGGACTGTGATCAGGACATGAAAGCCAAATAAATCTTTACTCCACAAGTTGCTTATAGTTGTGGTCTTTATTGCAGCAACAGAAATCAAACTAAGACATGTGTACACACACGGGGGGGAGGGGAGTTGGTTTCAGGGTAAAAATCTAAGTATTTAGTCAGAATGTTAAGTTTCCTTACATTAAGCACATTCTTTCATTTTGACCAGCATTTCAGAACACTATCAGGGAAGGAAACCCAATGCACCTTAAGAGTTTTCACCAAAAAGAGGGCTGTAAAGCAAAGTCCAAATGACCATATCTGCTAAAAGTTCATATTCCCATTCAACAAATCATGCTCACACACCTTCACTATATACGAATCTCAGCAAGTACAGACATCAATAAGATTAGTTGGCCCCATTCTAAGGTTCCCATTGGGAAGTAGAATCACACATAGTAGGACTACAAAGAGAAAGTTGTCACTGCTGACAAGTGTCTTGATGAAAGGAGGAGGTCTAGAGGAGACCCTTGTCTTACAATGCACTTTTGCATATATTTAGAGTCTTCAACAGCCTTTGAAGAATTATCTTTCAGATTCAATTTAAAGACACCAGGCTATGCATTCATGTTCATAAGCTGGTAGGGAGAAATAAGGCTCACATTCAGATCTTAGCTGTGGACATTTTTATGCATCCACTTTGATCGTGAGAATGAATGAGAACATGTATGTNAAAGCATGTTGGAAAGGTGCTGTCCTTGTTAGAACATCTGCAGTAAAGTAAGACTAGTGTTGTGGTTGGAAGCATGTAATCCCTTGCTCTCCACTCTGTCAAACAACTTCATGCTTCAGCACATTCCTCCCAACTTCAGTATTTACAGAGTGCTNAATGTGCCTGGCTTTGTACAGAGAACAGGACGTAATAAATTATCTCTGTTNATTTGTGCCTGGGAATGAATGATGCACGGTTGAAAGATCCTGGAAGTTATACCNGCAGTTGATTGGCTCCATGGGGGCGATGGGAAGAGGGATCTGGGTATCCTTTGGAAGGACCTGCTCAGGGTATGGCTAACAGTAGGCCACTGGAGCTGAGATTATCATCCCTAAAAAAAGAGTGTAAATCTGTAACTTTGAAGGCAACTTCAACTGTGGAGATATTGTCTAACATTGGCTTTCCAGACTTCAGGGAAGCCTCACTTTGATACACTATGTAAATTAATTTTGTTTGTAAATTAGCACTGATAAATAAGAATGACTAGAGATGGTTCTGGATTTTTATGTGGCAGACATTTATGGAAGTATTTGCAGAATTTGCAGGTTTGGGGAAGTGATGTGAGATAAGGAGATACGTNTTTGATATAACCATAAAAGTGGCAAGTGAGCACGTGACACAACACAGGCTGTCCTGGCACTCACTTTTAGCCCAGACAGGCCTTGAACTGGTAGTCCTCCTGACTCAGCTCTCCAAGTAGCTGGGATTACAGGCCTGGGTCAGCAGTCCCATCNTGGTCTGTCATTTTCCCTGCAGCCCCTGCATTGAGGATTCTGGATAACTGTGTCCATGTNGGCATGTTGGACTGGTCAGGGCATAGACAGGACCAAGTTTCAGAGAGCTACTGNGCTGTCTCCCAGGACCTCTGTGCAAAAGTAGCACAAACACAATGGCTGATACAACAGAAATCTGTTCTTTCTTTGGCCTGGAGACCAGATGTCTGAATCAAGCTGTTGACAAAGCCACATGACCCCTNCAGGCTACAGGGAAGAATCTTTCCTTCCCTCTTTCTAGTTTTTGGTGACTGTTAGCAAGGCTCAGTNTTTGTTGGTGTATGTGGATGAAGCCCTCCAGTTTCTGCCTTCATCACCATGTGGTATCTCTTCCTTTAATATCTCTGGGTATCTTTGCTTCTAATGAAGANAATAGACATATTAGACTTTAGGTCCAGCTGCCCAATTCTTCTAAGACTTCATTTTAGGTGAACTTGTTACATCTGCAAAGACCCTATTTTCAAATGATGTCTTGTTCTGATGTTCTGGGAGATGTGGATTTGGGGGCAGGCCAGGATAGTGGAGTGGAAAGTAACAGTTTGGGACTGGGTTCTATTGATAGATATCTGGTCACCAAGTACCCTACAGCTCTTGAGTTGTTCTTGCTTAGTCCTCCCCGAAGCTTCCTTAGACTGAGTTTAACAATGCCCCACAGTTACCTGGCCTTCCTAAGTCGAGTGAAACTCACTGTGTTAGTTACTTTTTGAATGCTGTTGACAAAACGCCATGAGCAAGGCAATTTATAAAGATGGGNTTATTTTAGGCTTTCAGTTCAGAGGGATAAGAGTCCATGGCCATCATGGCAGGGAAGTGTGGTAGCCAGCACACATGGTGAATGGCGCTGGAAGCTGAGAGCCGAGGGCTCACGTCTTCCACAAACAGGAAGTAGAGAACAAACTCAAAAATGGCACAAGTCTTGAAGCTATTGCCCTCCATTCAGTGACATGCTTCCTCCAGCAAGGCCATGCCTCCTAAGCCTCCCCAAACAGGGCCACCAACTGGGAACCAAGCATTTAAATGCCTGAGACTATAGCGGCATTTATCATTCAAACCACCGTACCCATATAGAAAAACTAGCCATCACAGAGGCCAGAGAAATAGAGCCATGAAATCCTGTGTCTTAGTTACCTTTCTATTGCTATGGAAAGATATCATGACCAAAAGCAACTTACAGAAGAAAGCATTTAATTAGGGGCTTGCCTCCACTTACAGAGGGTGAGTCCACCATGGCAGGGAGCATGGCAGCAGGNAGACAGGCANGGTGATGGAGCAGTTCNACAAATTGGAGGTTGAGAGAGAATCTGAGCCTGGTGTCAGCTTTTGAAACCTCAAAGCCCATNGCCAGTGGCACACATCCTCCAACAAGGCCACACCTCCTAATCTTCCCCAAACAGTTCCACCACTAGGGTCTAAGCATTCAAATATATGTGAACCATTCTCATTCAAACCACTGCAGACCGTCACCTAGACTAGGACCCTTTATAAACATCAACTTGGACTCTTTGTTGTACTGACAATGTTATTTTTAACTTTTCATACAGTTGCCTAGGCATCTGTGATGGGATTTGAATAGAGTAATACATACAGATTTTAGAGAAGAACTCAAAGGAAAGCAGCATGTCCCCTTTGTCTGGCAGCTGCCTGGATTCCAGTTGTGGTGGCAGAGTTTTTAGATCACAAGGAAGGAAGCAGACTCAAGGCCATTGTGCAGTTCCCCTACCAGCCTGGTACTGCTCAATTCCGGACTTATTTTTGTGAGCCAAACTTCTTTCTTGTTGAAACACTGTTTGTTCTTGTTAGGGAGGTTGGGCCAGAGATGGTTCATGAACACAGCTGAGTGGTTTTCTTGTCCCTACTTCTTTCTTTTCTTCTCAATTATTTCTTTATTGTTTAAGAATTTTATACATGCTTATAATGTGTTTTGATCAAATCCATCTCCCATTCCCTCCCCTCTAACTCTTCCCGTCATCCCCACCATCAGTCCCTCCAAGTTCCCTGTGTCCTTTTCTTTTCANACCCACTGAGTCCACTTAGTGCTGTCGGTATATGATGGAGCCTGTCTACTGGAGNGTGGATAGCCTCTGAGCAGCCTCACCCTGAAGAAATCCAACTCTCCCTCTCCCAATTCCCATTAGTCTTCATCTAGGGGTAGGACTTCATAAACCCCTCCCCCATCTGTGCTGTGGTTTTGTCTGGTTTGGTCTTGTGCATATAGTCACAGCCACTGTGAATTCATGTGTCACATCCAAAGAAACACTGTTTTGCTATAGTTCTCCAGTAACCCTGGCTCTTACAATCTTTCTGATTCTCTTCTCTGATGATTTCTGACCCTTGGGAGGAGTATAGTAAAGAAATTCACTTAGGACTGAGCCCTCCATAGTCTCTTAGGCTCTTCATGTTGACCAGTTGTGGCTCTGTGCTTTAATCCCCATACATTACAAGATATTGTCATTGCTCTTGGTTACTTTCTATAATTTCACCAGAAGACCATGTGGCTGAAGATACCACTTGAATCACAGAATACAGAACTACCAAGTTGGTTCCAAACTGGAAGCTTCATCCCTACTGGCTAGATTTCATGGTCCTGAAATGTGCTGTGCATGCTGCCAGGAGAGTAANGTAATCAACNGTCTTACCCAGTTGTGAACTTTGCAAGCTATAATAGTGAATGTCCTGACAAGATATGCTCACTGATGCAATAGTGGCATGGATGTTNTGGAAGTAAACAACCAGTTTCTTATTGGATTTAAGGCCCACGCCTCATGCTTGATAGCATTAGTGGGGNCAATAACCTGTGACTGGCTAGGTCATAGATCCTAGGTAAGAACCTACTGTTGNTATTCTGCTAAATGGATATAGTATTAATTCNCATCCTAAAAGCACTTATCTTTATATCCACATATTAGTGCATCTCTTGACACAACTGAGTTTTGAAGATTAAGGATTTAGCTGTCAACAAACCACCTTCTGGATGAACCCTTTCTATATGACTCTCAGGCACTCCCAGTAGGTACAGGTGCAAGACGGAATCAGAGGCCTTGGAAACCAAGGTAATTCTTGTGAAAGGAAGCTCTTCATTTACCTTGGAATGTACCCATACTAGATCCTGACTGAATCTAACTCAGCATTTCTCAAATGNTTTTTCATTATTCCTGAAGAATCCTTTTTGANATTTTNCCCTAATCACCTCTTCAACTTCATAAAAATTTAACAATGCAGATACGTTATATATCTGTGCATTTTGTGGTATTTCTGTCTTTCATTGNAAAAGTTTAAAATTTTTGTGTGCTCCCCTGGGAGAGATATTGCCCCCGATAGAGCATATATTGTCTAATTGAGGGCTTTNTGTAGACCGCGGAATAATGAAGCTTGTTTTAAAACCCCCTGGAAGGTCCATGGGCTTACCATACTTGTCTTTTCTCCTGGAGATGCTGTAACTAAGTCCCAAAGGCTCCAAGTCTTCAAACAGCAATCATTTCTTCCTCAGAGGCCTGTAAGCTAGACGTTTTCTCTTTCTCTCTGCTGACCACTTTCTCTCTGCTGACCACTTTCTCTCTGCTGACCACTTTCTCTCTGCTAACCACTTTCTCTCTGCTGACCACTTTCTCTCTGCTGACCACTTTCTCTCTGGTAGAGGAAGATCTCCCCTCTGCATCACGATTGCCTCTGGGGACTTTCTATTCACCCTCTAGCAAACAACAGTATCCCTCACTCTTTTACACTCCTTCATCACACCCTATTTAATCATCTATTCCTNTACATCATTTTTCTGAAGTTACTTCATTCACTTGTGTCCTTATGCCATTGTCATCTGTAGCTGNAAGTTTTCCTGTGTCCTGCCCAGTCCTGCAGGGGCTCAAACCTAAGTAAACACACAGAGGCTTTTATCAATTACAAACTGAATGGCCTATGGCTCAAGCTTCTTGCTAGCTAGCTCTTATATCTTAAATTAACCCATTTCTATTAATCTATAANTTGCCACATGGCCATGCTTACCAGAAATTTTATATCTTGCTTCTCCTGCCAGCNNCTNNNAGCATCTTCTTCCTCTCCTTTCTCCTCCCACTATCTCTCTTGGACTTTCCTGCCTGGCTCCATCCTGCCCTGCCATAGGCCAATGCAGCTTTATTTATCAACCACTCAGAGCAACACATATTCATAAGTACAGAAAGACATCCCACAGCAGTCACCCACTAGAAGGTAATGTTCTATGAAAGATTTTGTTGGTTTTATTCACTTTTGTATCCTGTGTGCCTACAACCCAACTTAGTATCCAGTAGACATTCAATAAATGTGCAATTGAGGCTAAAATAATGCCTTCTACCTTCAGATGCATGAGACTTCTACCAAGCAGAGTACATTGTTGTTTCTCATTTTTGTAAAAGAGGTTGATCTTGGTACCTCATAAGTGCACAGCACTCTAGAGTCACAAAGGAATCCTTCCTCCTTTCCCCGTAGAAGACTTTCATCTTCCAGGTAGAGTATGTCCTCTTATCTCTCATCATGTGGGGATGATCTTCTTAGAATTGAATATCCAGCTAGTGGAACTGTGGTCTCCTGANCCACAGGCCAGCCTATCTATCACATCCTTCTAGCCTTGAATGGAAGAAGATGGCTTAGCTCCTCTGAAAATATCAGGCTCGGGGTCAGATATTGATTTTAATGATGGCCACAAGGCCTTGGGCTGCACTTAAGAGTAACTGGAAAGGGCTATGTCTACCAAAGGCCCTTGGCCCAGTCCCAGCCTTCTTCCAGGTATCAGAAGCTGTCCACTTTCTTCAGCTTGAAAAGCTGATCTATCTCAATGGTTGGGCAGTGGTGGATGCTCATGGCATGTCTGCTGTGTGGATGGATCCTGGTGAGAAACAGGTTGAACACGGAGGTGTGTGGTGGGGTTTAGAGAAAGGGAGGTGATAGCTTTCATGCAGTCAACTGTCCTTAGCCTTTAGAAGAGTATTTTTTAGAAGACAAAATGCATCCTTATCTGGGGAGTTCTCAGAAGATGATTTTCCATAATACATAGCAACACATTTTTTTTGAATAATTGGANACTGCCTGGATGTCCAGCATTGTGGGAATAGTTAGACAAAGAAGTACAGTGAATATGTGAAATATTATTCATTATGAATTTTAGATACAAATATTAATAGTAACCTAGGAAAATTAAACACCAACAAAATATTACAGGAGGGAAGCAAGATTTAGAAACATGTTTATTCTGGTAGCTAGAATTTAAAGGAAGAAACAATAGCTAGAGATAGACTCCAAAGGAAGATGTTCAGTTGTATGATAAAGAAAATGACTATATTACAGTGAGTGATGACAACTATGTTTCCTCTCTTTGTTAATCTAACTTTCTATAATGCAATATTTAAATAATTCACAATATCAAATATTTAAAATTGATTATTTGTTAATAATAGTTTAATAACATTTTTAATGTAACAAAAACCTTAGAAACTATTATTGGAGCTCAGTGGATAAAGTAAGTTTAGATCCCCAGAACTGACATAAACTTAAGATAAGCATATGGTCTGCCTATAATTCCAGCTTAGAAGGTGGAGATAGAAACACTGGAGCAAGCTGCTAGCTAGACTCTCCCANATGGGTAAGCTCTGGGTTCAAATGAAAGACCCAGCCTCAATGAACAGATAGAGAGTGATCAAGAGAGACTCCAAAAACAGCCTTGGATCTCCCTACACATGTGAACCTGCACAGGCACATGCACCAACACATGTGAACATGCACACACACACCACACATACATACACATGAAGAAAGAATTATAACAATATTCTTATCTTTGGTGATGCATTAGGTCATTGTCTTACCATTTTTGCCACATGCATACAAATCTACACTTTTATGTATAAAGTGAAATTATACTATACCTAAGATTTGTAATCTATATTTTCCTCAGTAATAATTTATAAAAATTTTATCCTGTCAATACCTATGATATTACTTAAAATCAGCCTAGATTTAAAAAAACAACTGTTTTGTATAAATATATCACTATCTAGTTTCTCTTCATTGGCATATTTAGAATATTTCCAAGTTTTGATATTCAGATAGGATGTTCTTGTTTGTCAATTTCCCCCACAAATTCTTGATTACTTGCATGAGAGTCATAAAGTATGAGTGTTAAGGTATATGTGCAATTTTAAGAGTATTTATAGAGAGAACTAGTGAGGTGGTTTATCAGGTAAAGGTGCCTACCACCAATCCCGGTGACTCAAGTTTGATTCTCAGGACCCACATGGTAGAAGGAGAAAGTGAACTTCCTCAGATTATCCTCTAACCCCCACATGTATACTACAGCGTNGACATATTCACACACATAAACAACAAGTAAATTTTAAAAGTCAAACATTACTTAAAGTGAACATATATAGACACATAAAGCATGTCCATTCATAAATCTGTAAGTTATTAGAATAGAGCCTATTTTCCCACATTCTTGCAAAAGATCAATTATCATTTTTATGGTTATGCTCATTTAATAGCCATNAGATTTGTGTAATGTGTTTTCAGTGCAGTTTNTTAATACAATTCAGATAGCTTGAGAAGAAGAAAGTAGAGGGTGCAGAGAGGGAGAGTGTGTTCTCACATGCCAATCTCCAGGGTTGGATAAGCAGGTTTGATTTAGGTTGAAAACCTNCTTGGAGCTCATTTCTGGACCTAGTGTCTTCTGAAGCGGATTTCNTCTCCTTCAGTAGTGTCAGCTCTATTTCCAAGACAGGGAAAATGTGTCTAATAAGAAGCTTAACAGTGAGTCTTGTTGGTCTTGGCTGGGGCTACCAAGTACACATGACCAACAGACAACCTGGCAGTGGTCAGAGATGGACCTTGTAACATGCTCTCCTTGAGCCCCAGGGCCAGAGTGTGGGTGTCATGAATCTTGTGGGTGTCAAGGAGGTGAAGGGGAACTACTATGACTTGATTTGAAAGTGTACCATAAAGGGTGGTTATCATTTGAAAACTAGAATCAGTTACCCCAGCACTTGGGAAATGAAGGGAGGAAGATCAGGAGTTTGAGACCAGCCACAACTCCTATATAGGGAGTTGGAGGCCAGTGTAGAACTATGTGAAATCCTGTCTCAAAAAAAAAAAAAAAAAAAAAAAAGGAAGAAAAGCAAACAAAAAGGGACATCAAAACACAAACCAGATCATATCTGTGTGGTGTTTTATTTATTTGAGACTATCTGGCTATGTATTTCACACTCACTTCAAAGTCATAATCCTCCTGCCTCAGTGTTTCAAATATTGGGATTTGGGACTCCTGGCGCAGCCTTGGCACAGGGAGGAGGGTCTTGGACATGCCTCATCTGAGTGTATCAGGCTCTGAGGACTCTCCATGGGAGACCTTGCCTTGGAGGAGGTGGGAATGGGGGGAGTTGAGGGGCAAGGCTGGGGGTCGGGAGGATGGAGGAGAGGGGGTTCTGTGGTTGGTATGCAAAATAAACAGAAAATCTTTTAATAAAAAAATACTAGGATTACAGATACACCACAAAATCTGGATATCTGTATGTCCTCTCTTTCTGTCTCTGTGTATAGTGTGTGTGTGTGTGTGTGTATGTATGTGTGTGTTTGTGTGTGTGTATGTGTGTGTGTATGTGTGTGTGTATGTGTGTGTGTTTGTGTTTGTGTGTGTGTTTGTGTGTGTATATGTGTGTATGTGTGTGTGTGTGTGTGTGTGTG
>LZPO01017730.1:2846-13339 GCA_001675575.1 Neotoma lepida | reverse complement strand
ATGTGGATGAGTGCATATGAGTCCACTTTTGAGCATCAGTTCTGTCTTTCCACCATGGGATCTGGGGATCAAACACAGTTTTCAGGCTTCAGACTTGCATAACAAGTGTTTTTACCTGCTAAGCTATCTCACCAGTAGCATCTATGTGGTCTTAAAAATAAATCTATTATTTTGGATTGCTCATAGGATAGCAGAGGACTATAATGTCTACCTCGTTCATCTGTCTGCTTCTGTTCTCTGCCGGCTACAGCTTTGTATATGTATACATATATTCACATATATATCCTCATGTTAACAATACTTCCCTTTAGTCTTAAACAAACTTTAACCTNTAAGCATCAGTTTATCATCTGTAAAATGGGATTATTAGCCGTATCTCTAATAGGCTGACAAGATATGCNTGAGTCATACACAGAGTCCATATAATGAAAACTTCAATGTCTCATATTTGGCTGGGTATTTTCTGCTAACACCAAGAAACAAACTCATAAGAACGAAGCCTAATTAATAGACAGTGATTTTCTTTCCATTAATAAATATGGCTAAGGATTCCTAGCTTAAAAGATATAAATTTAAGATAAAAAGATAANGCCTTGTACAAATGCAAGGCAGATTAAGTCATTAACCTGTGAGGTTTTCATTTGTTCATAGAGCCCTGGTGGTATTTAATGTCCATTTGCAAGGGCTGCAAGTCTCAGGCCAGCGTTCTGAAGGACGCTTTCTGAAGACTCACCAACAATGGGCCATGGAGAAGAAACCTGCAAAGAGGAGTCAATGTCCCTTCTATCTCTGGTCCCCAGCAAGCCAAGCTNGCCCTTCTGTGCGTAAGTATTCCAATTGTCCCACATGTGCCTGCATGAGCAAGTGCTCATGTCCTGTCTTCCCTTGCAGATGACTATCCTATTAAGCTGTTGGACTAGTTCTCTGCTTCGGAGATGCCAGATTTTTGATTAATTACAGNAGGGCCACGAGTCTGCAGATAGCTTGATGTCTTGTCTTGGACAACCAGGAGCAACCCCCTTTTGAGCTCTTATGCTCCTGAGCTGAAAGAGAACCTCAGAGTAACTTTAGAAGGCAGCCAATGTTGGTATCCTTATTTAAAAATTCAGGAGTCTGCTCCAAGTTCAAGATCCTACATAACTTAGAAATTGTCCAGCTGGGTCATGCATGAAAGCCCCATGCAAAGTGTCTTCCTCTTCATGTCTTTCAGGAATGGAGTGTTTGAGTGAGATAGCACTGCAGGATCAATGAGGGTGTAGTCGACCAGGAAAACAGGGAGTGTTCGTGGAAGACATTGAGAACACGTAGCCTTTCAGCTACAGTCAAAGATTTCTGCCTGGCACTTAAAAATATATGTTTTATAGGAAGAATAGTGTGACATTAGGAAGGAGGATCCATCAGAAAGGCCAGAGCTGGGGCTGGCAAGATGACCCAGTAGATTAAGGTGCTTGCTGCTAAGCCTGACAACCCGAGTTTGATTCCCTGGACCTTCACGGTACGAGTGAGCCAGCTTTCAAAAGTTGCCATCTGACTTGCACCACACATGCCACTGGCATGCAGACACACAATAAATAAATAACTTTTAAAATGTAATAGTTTTTTTTTCCCCCTAAGGGCCAAAGCTGCTAGAACTTGAGCAGAGAGCAAGGGATTAAACTTTTGAATCATTTGGGACAGAATCATCAACAGGTCTAGATGTGAGGGTAGAGAGCAGAGTGTCATGCTTTCAAGAGGAGGATGGTGACATAAAATGAATTTATTCTGAAGCAGCAATGGGACCTTCAGTGTTATTGGACCTGACATAAACAACTGTGGGAAGATTTATTTTCTTCCTGGTTTTAACTGATTTCTCTTATGGTTACTTGGACCCACACATGGAAGAGGGATGTCATGGCAGTGGAGGCATGTGACAGGAAAGAGATGTCTCCATGGCAGACAAAACAGAACTAGGGACAAGTGGTCTACTTCTGCCAGATAGGCTCCTTCTCCCAAAGATTCTAGAACCTCCTAAAATAGCCACCGTCTGGGGACCAAGCACTTCACACTTGAGCCTGTGGGAGACATGACATGTTTAAACTATAGCAGCAGGGAGAGGTCAGTAACCAGCTTGATTTTAGACAGACTCCTCAGGGTGTCCAGCTCTGAGAGACAAAACTGACTGTATCTGGGATAGGGAGTGCAGACTGCAAGTCTGACACTGGCTTGGCTACACACCATGAGCATGTCTCGGACATCTCNCTGGCATTCTGATGAAATAGCCAGCACCCCCAGCTTTTGAAAAACTCAAGCCAAATTTTGAAAAGCGGGGTTTTAATGTGGCTCGCATGAGGAAAAACCGCCCTTCCTTGCTCACTGGTGCGGAAGCTCATCACACAGTAACAATTTGAAATTTATGATTCAGGCATTTAGCATGTTTCAAGGAGAACATTACCATCTGAAAACCTCGCACAGGGAAGTGTGTCTGTAGCAGAAGCTAACGACACTCACTTCCTTTTGTAAAGACACCCCAATCATTTACATTTCTTACTTTTGCTTCCTGTCTCATGCTCAATAATTCTGACATTTTCTTCAAATGCAAATGATGTGTCTGAAAACTTCACAAATAGGATACTTTATTTTTCCAAGAGTGGAGAATTTCTTTCAGATGACAGTGCTGGCTGTCTCCTGGATCTATAACTCCTCTCTGGTCCAGCAAAAAAGGTCAGTCATTTCATCGGGTATTTCTGTCTGGCTATGCAACTTTTCTGAGAAGATCTTAAAGCTGAGACAGAGTGCCAGTGTTCAGCTAAACATTCAAAGTATTCAATATTAATTCTGAAACCTTCAGCAGACCCTCAAGGTCGGCAGATATNACATGTTTCCCCTCATCAGTGAATTTCCATTTTATCTCTCTACCAGTTGGCTATTCTGCAATGGCTTGCATGTCTCCAATGGCTGGTAGAAAAGATATCCTAAAACTATAGCAATAGAACTAAGCTTCACTTATGTTTGAAAACTTCCACACAACGGTCTGGTTGGCCACTGATGCCCTACCCTAGGAAGGAGAAGAGGTATGGAGGAGCTGTTCATACTGGGGCTTTGCACAGATACGTTTGGACTCAGCTCTTTCTATCTGATGCATAAATCATATCTTGAGCATCACTTCAAAGCTTGTCAGAAGCTCCACCCCAGTCCTACTGAACCATAATCTGTACTTTAATAAAACCCTTGGATTATTCCCATACACAGGAAATGGTAAGGAGCATGGCTTGAAGGGATCCATGCATACTGCTTTCTTTTTGGAAAATTGACATGATTGGACTCAATGATCTCTAAAAGTTCCTTTCATTCATAAAACACTAAAACTCATAAATACTGAGTTTATAGAAAGCTATTATTAGCCCAGTCTTAATAAGGGAAAGCTAAGAGAAATCTAGATATAAAACAATAGGAAATTTTTTTAGTAAGTAGTTTTTTTGTTTTGTTTTGTTTTGTTTTTTTAGCCATTTAAACTTTTTTAAAAATGTGCTCACACAAGATTTTGTAAAATGAAAATTCTGGAGAAACTAGTAAGAGAAGACCAGACTACACAATTTTATGTATATATCTAGTACATAATGTAGAAAAGAGATAAGAAAATGCCAAAGTGACTGTGTTTACACATAGGCATATGAAGAGAATCGTTACGTCCCTGTCACAGAGTCCCCTTGCTCCCCATCCTTCATGTGCTTGTGACTTGATTGTAGGAAAAAAACCAAACACCAAAGCACCCTTCTTTTTCTATTAACAAAGATAAAATAGAGGACTTAAAAACTTCAAGGTTTTCAGGCAACCACATAATTCATGCTACAATAAATGTGTTAAATCCATTGTTTGTTATACAAAATGTAGCCTTCAGCTGTTGTCTTTCAAGGCCTAGCTCAAGTCTCCATTTTTCAAAGCCTGTTTCCCTCCTTAGGCATGCTGAGGTCAGGGACCTTGTTTGAATCAAGTCTATGTCCTGNGCTCACAAAGGAACGGACTTGGATTGGGTACAAAGTAAACCTGAAATGTAGGAAAGAGAGTAGGGAAAGGAGAAAGGGGAAGGAGGGAGGGAGGGAGGGATGAAGGGAAGGAGAGAGAACTGGATATGGAAGCCAACTCTAGCATTGCCTGAAGTCCAGCCCCACTGGAATCTTGCAGAGCTCTTCAGCCAGATCTAGCTATGAATAACAAATGGCCTTGCTCTGCTTCTTTCAGTGTCACGGGCTTGCCTCTCCAGTGAGATTTCAAGTGCCATAAAAGAAGAAAACATGCAGCCTTATAAAATGTGTTTTGTTATTCTTTTCAGAAGCAATTTAATTTGGGAAGCATTGTTTATTCCTAGTTATGTGAGACCTCAGGATTGTGTCTGTTTTAGGGTGCAAGGCAGGGCCATAAGATTATGTTGTTTTTAGTTTTGTATTATGTTACAAATAGAACAAAATTTCTTGTCTATATGCAGGTAAATTTCAAATATGGGAGACAAAACTAATAGAATCCAGCCTTTCTGCCTATCAGTTACCACATCCATGGCACCAACGTGGAACTATATATAGAGTACAACCCAAATTCTAGGTAAGAAATCCCAAACTCAGTTCAGCCACTTGCCCACTGGTCAGCCATGATCTGCTGTACCAATCAAGGACTGTGTGGAGTGACACCTGGTCCAAAAGTTGTACCATTCCCTAACTGAGCTGAGACCACTGATGACATCACATTTTCACAGCAACACAGAGTGGCCCCAAGACTGAAATGAAAGCTAGACTCTACTGAGCTGCCCCAGAACCTGACAGATTGGAATGAGAGCAAACAAAGATCTTAATACCTTTCAGCAAAGGCGAGGCCAGATACCTATACCAACAAACACCAGTGACTTAACCCAGATGCCTAGGACTCATAGCAAAAAAGAAACAACAGGGAAGACCAACAGGATATGTCTCTTCCAGAAATCATCACCTCAATTATAATATTGTAACAGCTGATATATAAGGAAATTATTTCAAAATAGCAATTATAAATATGTTCAAGGAACTCAAAGAGGATATAATAAATGCCTGAATGAAGCCTGCAGAAACACACAGTTTAATGAAATAATGAAAACAATTCAAGATATGAATATAGAAATTAAAAAGGAGATAAAATCTCCAAAGGAAAGCCAAACTAAAATAAAACTCAAAAACACTCAGGAAGTCAAACAAAAGCTCAGCGAAGTGCCTCGCCAAAAGATCCGTTCAAGTGGGAGAGAGAATATCAGGTCTTGAAGTCAAGGTAGATGAAATGGATCACTCCAGATGTTACAGAAAATGTTAAATTAAATTAAAAAAAAAAAAAACTCAAGTACAAAACATGTAGGAGCTCTGGGACACTATAATAGAACAAACCTGTGTATCATATGTATAGAAGAAGAAGAAACACAGGTTAAAAGCACAAAAATATTTTCAACAAAATTATGGAAGATAGATTCCTGATTCTAAGTGAAGCAATACATACTAAGATACAAGACGCATACAGAACGCTGACACAGAACACAGGGACTAGAAAAAAAAAATCCTCACATCACGTACTAATAAAATCATTAAATACACAAAACAACAAAAGACACAAACACCCAGTGAAAGTGTTTGACTAAACTGATGGGTGCTGTAGCCTCAGCAAGTAAACTCATCACACCAAAGCTTTTGCTGCTTAAGGCGGAGCTTTCTTGGCTGGCCCTGCTCTCTCCCAGTGCTCAAACTTTTCTTAGTCTTGAGGCAACTTTTGGCTTCCAGTCCATAGTTCCTTTATGTGTTTCTTTCCAGTGACTTAGAATATTTTCCCCGTGGTACTCAGCCCAAACTTTCACATCCGCGAACTTCATTTCCCCTGTATTTCGGAAGCAGCCTCACCCTTAGCGCTCCAGCGACTGCGTCGTTAAAGAACTGGAGCTTGGCCTGAAGTACCTACAGGTCTTAAAGACACAAAACTTCCCCTTCCATTAAGGCGAGGCAATTTTATGGAACTCAGAAAACACGGGATGAGCCCTGGGGCTTGAGCTCTGGGCCATTTGCCCTAAACCAGACTGCCTCAGAGCAAAAGAATTTTAATTCCTCCTTCACAGTAAGGTTTGCTGCGGCTGGTAAGGCCTGAGTGGGCTGGGACTTGAAATGTCTTAGGAGAGGTAAATGGGCTGCAGTTTCATTGCTTCCAAACACGTGATGGCCTGGGGACTTCTGATTTATTTATTTATTTTTTTAATGGAGTGCGAGGCTGTAAACCCTTCCTGCTGGCAGGCTGGCTGGCTGTGGGCAGCTGGAGAGGTGCATGGACTATAGCAACGGTGGGACCGGGAAGCTGCCTGAGTCTTGTAATTAAAACCGTGCTCAGCAAAGGCACCTAAAGCCAGGGGTCACATCTGATTTCATCTAAAGCATTCCTCCTGGTCCCCTCTTAACCCAGTCTTGACTTTTGAGCATTCTCATAGCTACAGAGTGAGGGATGGGGGTGGGTGGGCCGAGGGCAACAGGAGCCGTACATGGAAGGCTCAGAACAAGTCTGTCTGTAGGTTTGCTGCTGAGTATTGATGGGTATAATGCATCCTTTACCCCAGCCCCGACATACTCTCCTTAATGCTTTCTTTTGAATGGAATACTTTGAAGGGGATAAAATCGAACCCGAGCAACTTAATAAGGGGGATCTTTATTATTCCAGTCNGACAGTCAGCTCCTCTGAATTTCTAATGAAAACCACACTTTTGTTATTATTCACTTAAGGCAACACACGTTTCCAAGTGTCAGCAGATTTAAAAAAAAAATGCTCCCACTGCAGTTATCATCTGCTGAAATAACGTTCGTCATTCTACCTGGTTGGCTAGGCTGTACAGAATTTCACTTTTGCTTTGGAGCAGTGTGCTATCCCAAAGGGTCCGAATAGTGAGCCAGGATTTTAGTTCGAAATAGAGAGCCTTCACCCCAAAACGGCCTTGTAGTCATTGAGCTGTCATGTAGAGATCAGATACATTTGTCTGGTTTGGCTGAAGGCTAGGAATATAGCTCAGTGTGGAAGCACTCACCTAACANGATGAAGCCTTGGGTGCCATCACTAGTACTTCAAAAGAAAAAGGATGCAAAAAGTTAATAAAAGCTGACTGGATTGGTTAACTTTTCTCATGGCTGGGAACAAACACAGACAAAAAACAACTTAAGGGACCTAGAGTGTGTTGCGGCTCACAGTTCAGAGGGACACAGTTCATCACGGTGGAGAAGGCATNGGGGCAGGGACAGCTTAGTCCTTGGCAACAGGATGCAGACAACGTGCATCCCAGGGCTCGTTTGGCTTTCACCTTTCTCCGTTTTATTCAGATTATGGGATGGCATGACCCATGTTCAGTTCAGTTTATCCTGTTTGAAAAGCCTTCAAATTCTCATGCCCTATTAAAGTCTTAGGTATGTCTTTTTATACTTCTCTTTTGGCATTTATAAATGGCATGGTGCACCTATGGAGGCCAGGAGACAACTTACTAGGGTCAGTTCTCTCTTTCTATCATGTTGGCTTATTGACTCAAAATTATGTCATCAGACTTGGTAGTAAGCACCTTTACCCACAGAGCCACCTTCCTGGCCCCTTCCGTATTCCCTAATCTGTCCAGATGACAACTGAAGTGAGCATCACACGTGCTGTAGTGGAATGCTGCTTGCTGATGTAGGTGGGTTCCGAGAAGCTTGTCCTCAGGCAGTTTTGGTCTGNGTGAACACTATAGAATGGACTTACACCCAAGTGGCATAGCCCACTCTATGCCTTGAACATAAGACATAAGCCATGGCTCCCAGGATACAGACAGTTGCCTGGATCCTGTAAGTAACTGGAATATGATGCATGTGGCTTGAATGGGAAATATCTCCTGTAGACTCACGTGCTTGAATGCTTGCTCCCAGCTGGTGGCACTGCTTTGGACAGTTGTGGAACCTTTAAGGCAATGGTACTCAATTTTCCTAGTGCTGCGACCCTTTAATACAATTCCTAATGTTGTGGTGACCCCCAACCATAAAATTATTTTTGTTGCTACCTCATAACTGTAATTTTGCTACTGTTGTGAATTGTAATGTAAATATCTGCTTTCCGATGGTCTTAGGTGACCCCTGTGAAAGGGTTGTTTGACCACCAAAGGGGTNGTGATCCACAGGTTGAGAACCACCACTTTAAGAGGTCANACCTCAATGCAGTGAGGGAGTCACACAGGGCACAGACTCACAGTTTTATATCCTGGCCCTATCAGTGTTTATATCCAGTTCCTATCGGCCTCTCTGCTTCCTGACTGCAGATGTAATGTGACCAGCCACTTCANCCTCCTACCCCTAGGCCTTCCCCTCCATGGTGTACCATATTCACCCTAAACTTACCGCATACAAACCTTTGCTTCTTTAAGTTACTTTTGTTAGGCGTCTTGTCACCTGTGTGTCTGACGATCTGTGACGTTCCCCATCAGGTTATGCCATGTGTTACCACAAACACATGAATAATGCTTTGCACAAGAATGTTGGAAGAGTTGAGNAACTTTACAGCTCAGTTATAATCATATGCGACAACCATCACATAGGCAGTGTGTCATCACACAGGACCTTAAGCAGCACAGTGTTCTCCATCTNCAGTTTGTTTTCCCTGCTGTTTCTCTAGGCTTTAGGTACCTGTTTATGCAGCTGTGTTTTAGTNTAGTATCATTGCTTATGTTTTACTCTTACCAGGAATGGAGAAGAAGGGAGTAATTTGGGATGTCCTCCGTTTTGTCGGTCAACAAACTTCTTTTATCAGATGCTAGCGCCATGCTGACATACTGAAGATAGGAATGAGACATGCTTTTTTCTCTGCCTTGGTTCTTCAAGGTAATACTAGTNATCTAGATGGTGTGGGTTGAATGTCCTTAACAAGTCTGAAATACTCCATCTCCAGCTGGTGGCGCTGTCTGGGGAAGTAATATAATCTTTGGGACATGGGATGTAACTGAACTGAACTGGGTCCTGTCTGATCTCTGTTCCACGTTCTGTTGCAATGTTAGGCGTGCTGCCTCACCCTCCAGCATCATACACTACATGTGGTTCCAGTATGCCTTTCCCACTATGCCTACTCTGATTGGAGGAGTCATGACATCANAGGCAAATAAAATAAATCTAGCTTCTGTTGCTTCTGTCAGATAACCTGTCACCCCATTAGCAAAGTAAGTCACATCCTGACTCTCTAAAGGCAAAGAGAAGCCATGATTGTAGCGTCTGCCGATTTCCATGGTGTAAATGAGCCTACAGCAGCCCATTTCAAGCTACAAACAAGGAATTACACCAGGCCAAACTATCCACGGCATCCTACTCTACCAGGTCCAGCTCATGGCTACTTTCACCCCAATGCCATCCCACTCTCACTCACTTTGTGCCATCTTTCTTACACATACNTCAGAATCCTGGCCCATCTCAGGCAGAACCTGATGTCTGGCAGAATAAATGAATATTAAACAGAAACGGAGCACCTTGGTATTTCCATATTAGCTGAAGGTTAGGTGCAAACATACCCTCATCTGTAAACACTATAAATGCGTGGGATCGCCTCCTGTAAAACAGGACTCATTTCCCTTTCCTTTTCGGTTCACAGATTTCCAAAGATACAGCAGCTTGCGCTTTGCTCTTGTCCCTCTGCTCCCAGGGTGCTTCCCAGCCAGGCAGCAGGGCAGCCTGTGGCTTTAAGGCTTGCTTCGCGGTTTTCTTAACTTAAAATCTTAAACTGAGCTCTTGAAAGAGGCTACAAGAAAAGTAATGATCCTCAAAACGAAAGGCATTGTAANAGCAAAGAAGAAATTTAATTAGCCACCATAATAGCACCATTCAGGCTTCTTTTTCTTTCTTGTCTGTTTAGGAATAGGCACAGCAACTCCAGACTGTAGGTCTCACTGCCTTAGTCCCTTGACCTTTGTAACTGGCTCATTGTGTGTGTGTGTGTGTGTGTGGGTGTGTGTGTGTGTGTGTGTGTGTGTATGTGTGTGTGTGCGCACGTGAACTGCTCTCTGCACCTTAGCTTTGCAAATAGCCTATCTCAACTTTAAACTATAGTATTGTGCATTTTAAACTTAATTTATTTAATTTTTTATCATTATAGATTCTTCAATAATGTCCTACATGACCACATCCATCTTGCCTCTCTCTTCATCACCTCCNCCCCGATTCTCACATCCTTCTCTCAGCCTCATTTATTATTTTTTTTCCTCCTCCTCCTCTTCTTTTAAAATAACCAACCAAGTACAATTAGTGCAGAGTATGTGAGCATGGGTGTAAGGCCATTCTCTGAGTTCTGAGCACCCTACTGTAGGCTACACTGATGAAGAAAACTCATTCCCTCTCCTTCAGGGGCCGTCACCTTCCAAAGCTCCTCTGCTGGGTTGGGGTCTTGAGACTCTCCCCTCTATCCATGTTGGAGAGTTGACTGGCTTCATCTTCTATAGGTCTTATGCAGGCAACCACAGCTGCTGTGATTTCATG
>LZPO01017729.1:63505-79760 GCA_001675575.1 Neotoma lepida | reverse complement strand
GAGCTTTTTGTGTTTCTATTCCACTAGGGGCTATATGTCTATTTACATTGCTTAGCTGATCTCGATTTAACTTTGGTAAGTGGTATGTATCGAGAAAATTATCCATTTCTTGTAGATGTCCCACCAAATTGCGAATAATTGCTAATAAATTCAGTGTCCAGTGAGAATTGTTTCTCACAGATGACTGTCTTCCCTCAGTAATTTCCCATTAGGAAAGAAGTGGGAGATCTCTACTTTCTCATGGGNACTTTAAGCACTAACTGGTCCACAATGTCTCTTATTTTTTACCTAGTCACTCTTAAAAGGCCCGGCCTAGGATCACAACACCAGAGCTTAAGATTTAACATATGAATTTGAAGCAATCATTAACACCAAGGCTACAACTTCCAGCATGGCTTGGAGACAGATAAGTGTGCAGAGTACAAGCATGTAAGAGGAGGAAGAGAATGCATTGAGACTCAATCTTCAGTTACTAAGACGAAAGAGACTTAGCAATATGCTAGAGAAGAGGAATCACGGCCATNGTTTATTTGTACTGTGATATATTACATTTGTTGATAGTCTGTGTATGTGAAATACATGTAGNAAGTGTCCCTCTTTCCTTCTGTTTTCTCCTATGCTCTTAGAGTTTCTTGATGCTCCAACACAAACCCTTCTGTTTCTTTTTTTTACAGTCTTATTGACTGTGTAACTAATTCNAGTCAATGAAATTTAAAGAGAAATGTCATAGGGCAGCTGTTGCAGACTTCCTTAAGAAGTAACACATTTCCAATATGCACCCACGAAATGCCTGTTTATAACACAGCTGTATAAGTGTTTTGAAACCAAAAGTACTCATGCCACCTCACTATGACTCGACCAGTTATCCTTTTTTGTTTTCCAGTGGGACAAACCAAGCTGTAGAAAGATTTCTTTGTTTAGATAGGAAGCAGTTTTAATATGGTGAAGCCACAATGTACCAAAAGCACTATATCAAATGTTATAACTATCAAATGTATAAAATTCCACATCCCCAGAACAGCCACATCAAGATGAAATTGAGTAACTCTGAATGTTAACTGATTCCACTCCAATAATATTACAACACTCAAAACTATGTGTAAAATATAGACATTCTAATAGAGGTAAGATAACCTTGACAGAAATCATGAACCAAAAGCACTTTGTGGAGCATCATGGATGACAATGACCTACTGTGTAAATTGTAAAATGAGGCANGCAAAAGTTGGAATGAATATTAATCCTCTACTCCTGTTTCTGCTTGTCTCCTTGAGTATTCGATGTCCACGGTCATGTTGTCTCTCAGTAGCTGCATTATTCACATGCTGTCTGTCTATGACTCTTCACTTACTGTACCAAGTTCAACAATGAATTCATCAAAAGCTGTTTGTGCAGGCTTTGTCTGGGGAGTTTAGAATCTCATGATAGCACGGAGAGAAGTTAAGGGCCAACCCCAATCTGATGGGATGTGTTGTCTCACTTCCTTTTTGCTGGTTTCAAAGGCTTCCTGGTGTGCTTGTGGCTGATCTAAAAGCCCTTTTTCTTGTTAGTGCCAGCAGCAACCTCAGCCAAGAGGGGATGGCAGTCTGCCTTCATTTTAAAATGGAAGACTGTCTACTTGTGAAGCCCTGGGGAATCCAGAAATATCCCCAAAGAGGCAGCACATCACTGAAAGTATTTCTTACTTCCATCTCAATTCTCCACCTATGTTTTTCAGCCATCTGATTTTTTTCCCTAGCCCAGTTCATCTTCTGTTCAATAGTTCAGATGATGATCTAAGGTGACTTACGGGCTCCTAGACCATTTGGATAAGTAACTCTCCTCATTAGATACTTAGCTTCTTGCTTGTTATAGACTTCATGCAGGCTCTATGTCATCACATTATTCAGCCCACTTGGCACATGTGGCCTTCTGCACCAGCTCACTGTTACCTGTGACTGAATATTCTGTGTGTAGAGTGCAGCGCAGCAGACATAACAAAACTCAGCAGTCTCAGACAGTGACAGCAATGAGTCTCTCTCACATAATCCTAATAAATGAAATGTTATTATACACAGAGATAACAATTAAAATTGATAATATAAGTAAATGTTTCTACAATAATTATTTTTTATATTTTCAGTATGAATCTTGTCGTTGATAGTTTTAGAGGGTTAAAAAATGCTGCAAATTAAAGCCATCCAATTTAGCCCACCCATAAACTGCAGGTTAAGTTAGAGAACTAAAAAATGAGGAGAGACACACAATGAGGACCTCTGTGTTCTATACACAGGTACCCACAAATGTTCATGAACAGCCACATGCAAGTAAACACACACACACACACACACACACACACACACACCCCTGCATAGATACCACAATATAGTTTCAATAGGATACAAAATGTCTTTAACTATTGAGCTGTTTGTGTTCCTATTTTCTCATGTTCCTAAGTTCTCTTGTTACATCAGTTATTGTCATCTGCACCTAAGAAATAGACATTCTTTTTTTAAAGTTTTTATTAATTCTTTGGGGATTTCACATCACAGATCCTGATCCCATTCATCCATTCACCTCCTTGTCCCTTCATATCCACCCTCTGTCCTTGCAACCTTCCTCCCAAAATAAAGTAAAATAAAATTTTAAAGAAAACCAAAACCCAAAAGCAAAAACAAAAAAAAAATAAACAAAACAAAACAAAAACCCCAAAAATCTCAGCATGGAAGTTGTAGTGTGGTCCAGTGAGTCACACAGTATACCCTTTACTCCATACATCTTTCCTGGTAAATGTTCATTGCAATGAGTCATTGCTTTGGTTAAAGGCCTTTGGCTTCTACTACACTATCAATACTGGGCTGTCACTGGGACTCCTCTTGGATATCCTACTGTTGCCTTGTTTCAGGGAGATCTTGCAGCTTTGGATCTACAGGTCTGGCCTCTTCACATGTTCCAGCAGTTCATAGATGAGGTCAATGTTGGGATGAGCTAACTCATAGCCCTGGTTCTGGGCCTGGTTGGTAGCTGGGTTGGTCAGCTCCCCAGCTTTTGTTCACCGTCACCACATGAGTGAGCTTTTCCAACACTGCCNCAGCTAGCTCACCCAATGCAGTAGGCAGCAGGGTTGGGACCAGTTCTCCTCCTCTCATGCTTTCAGGGCCAGCTCAACCATACCACCAGGGCCAGCTCTACTGTTTCATCCAGGCAAGGTGCAGGACTGGTTCTCCCGAGTGCTGCAGTTGATGAGAGGCAGGCCTGCCTCTCCCACTCTCATGCCCTTGAGGCCAGCTCACCCAACTGCCACAGGTGGCAAGGGGCAGGGTGTGTGTGTGTGAGGGCATCTCCCTCATCCATGCCACCACATGGCAGGTCTGATGTCACTGGGCTANTCGTGGTTGATTTCTGCCCACCCNGGCCAAGTCAAAATAATGCAGCCTTAATCTTTTCATTGCCANTCTCTTACATTCATATAATGATAAGTGTGAAATGGATAAAATTATAAGACATTAAATTGCGAAAAATAGATAAGTAACAGAAAATGAAAACTGTGAAAGAATGAAGGGAAAGGAAGAAGTTAAATTAGAAAATTGAAACATTTAAAATGTTTCATCAAAACAATATTAAAAAGAATACATAAGCAGGAAGGCAAGAAGCATGCAGAGTGAATGGCTGACAGCCAGGATGTGTGAGAATGGGCAATTCACTTAACAATGGAGCTTACAGATGGGATTTGTTCCAGAAGAATATGGTATTGGGATGGGCTGCAAAGGTCATTTCTATTTTTAAGAAAGTATGTTTGAGAAAAACTGCATAGATATAAAATATAATAAGTGTAATTTCTAAAGTATGATTTTCTCAATTTACTAAGTATAATTTCAGAAACCAAAGTTATTTAAGGTACATGTATGATAAAGTAGAACACACCCTTTATGACTTTCCAAATAGTTTTAGAGCACATGATTTAGTCTATGTTTTTTACTTTTTAAAATCATAATTCTTGATTGCGAGCATGGTAAGACCCACAGACAATTCAGGAACTCCACATCTCACAATTGTTTCAGCAGAAGCTGAGGACCCACTAAATTTAGGTAGACTAAATTCGAGAGCCAGTAAAGACCATAGACACCCAGAACAGAAGGTCATAGGCACTAGGTAAAACTTGTTATTGCTATTTTGATAAATGTTTTTCTGATATTTATGTTTATGACTGTAGACTTGAGCTGCTCTCAAATTTGGTCAGAGAAACTTCTTTTTGCTGTGGGCACCACTCAGTGGAGAGATGCATCATTGATCAAAGTGGTTAGAGTATGAGGCTTATAGAGGGGATACTGGCATTGATAGCTGGTGGAAGAGAGACAATCATTCCTTTTTTATGACATTGGTAGGCTCTATAATCCCTGTCTCTTATACACATCTAGATGTGTATAAGAGACAGGTGGAGAGATGCATCATTGATCAAAGTGGTTAGAGTATGAGGCTTATAGAGGGGATACTGGCATTGATAGCTGGTGGAAGAGAGACAATCATTCCTTTTTTATGACATTGGTAGGCTCTATAATCCAATGAATGACCCCATACCTACATGCTATGGGTCACAGAAATATGACATAGGAATTCAGCTGACTATGACAAAGCTGTACCTGGAAGAAGCCAAGGGCATTTCCAGAGGATAAAGCCAAGATTCAAGGAAGTCTTGGTGTTACTGGCTTTTGATTATTAGCCATCTCCTGCAATGAATTTCTTGTGTCCTATTATAGCTCTTCCATTCAATTCTTTTTCTAAGAACTATGTGTTTGACCATTCATTGGGCATAATTTCCTCATTACTATTGGAATGTTTGGACAACTTTCCCCCAACTGTGCTAACAGTAGTCACACAGCCAGACCCCTAATTCCAGGTCTTTCTGTAATTATCGTCATTAGCAACATCTGGCCAGGACCTTCTCTGTATGAAAGTATCTTATCTGAGATACTTCCCAGACTTTCTAGAACAGACTTAAGCATTCAGACTGTTTGAGAAGACCTGGGAGATGTGTTAACTAAGCTTAACCTTCTTTCTTCCAAATTCTATCTCTGCTCTAGATCAATTAACTCAGAACTAAAGGGTTTTTACTTACCAGGTACATCAAGCCTTGACGCAGGTTGCCTAGCTACTGAGTGCACTCCTCCCCGCCACACACCAGAAAAATGGATGCAGCTGAGATAGCTTGGACAGATAAGGGGCCAAAGGAAAATAAGGCAATTTAATTTTTACTCATCACTGATAGACTTCTAACACTTTACCTAACCACTTCTAAGAATATAGTTTGAACAAATAATTTCCCTTCTAACCGAATTTAGCATTCAGTTGATTTCTTTCCCCATTAGCCACTTCCCTTTTGGTTTGCTATGACAGCTAACAATTACTGCACTTTGTGTGGATCTTATTGCCCCTCCTTTTGACCCTGACGGAATTCAAACCTGGTGACCTTGCCTTAGCCAGAGCATTGTAATTGCATGGGTATATAACTGTAAACCTCAGAGATTTGAGCAGGACTCGATTGAGAACTAGAAGAACGAGATGAAAGATGGGAAAGAACAAGATGAGGAAGAACTAGATGGAAAAGAACTAGATGGAGAAGAACTAGATGGGAGAATTGAGATGGAACAGAGATAACAGCAGAAAATTGTAGAGAGAAATCAGGCAAGAAAGGAGCTAAGTATGAGGGCAGAAAAGAAGCTGTGTAAAGAGAGAACTGAGTNAGAAGAATAAATTGAATGGACTAAAGAGTTTCATGTATGTAGATTTATTCAAGTATCCCTCAGATTAATTAATCTGCCACTGGTAGCGTCTCTCTGGGACTCTGGGAAAAGACTATAGAGGGACTGGACCCCAATAGTCTTCATTACCTACATACGTATGAGCAGTGATGATTAGAGTTAGTAAGTTATCAAAAAGTAAATAAAGAAAGCAGACATTCCATTAGGAGGGGGATATGTTAGAATGAATTAAGGGGAGTTAGATTAGGGGAATGAGGGTAGATAGGATATTTCATTCCATATATATGTGTATCTATATGGAAGATAGGATTACATATATAATTATATATACATATGTATATATAAGGAATTCTTAATATACACATTTATAGAATTCTTAAAAATAAAAAACTATAATAAATATATATCATGTATATACACCAAACTTGTATGTGAAATAAATATGCCAACATTTATAAAAATTCAAGATTTTTCAAGTATATAGTAGTCTAGTATATCACATTTCTGTATCCCAAATATCCCCATTATATTTTAATTCTAGCACATATAAGCAACAATGTTGGGCTGTCTAACTTGAGTCCAACTTTAGGATCATTGTATAGTGATAGCCATAATTCACTACAGTTTTCATCTTCTGCTATGAAAAGACATTATTAACAGTGACACAATCACATGTACTAACAATCAAACACAGTCAACTAATACAGTGTTTTCTGCTTTGGTCCTTCCTTCTGGCCCTGGCTTCTTCCTAGACATGCCTCCTATTTAGAATACTACAAGTTAGTGATCCTTTATTCTATCTTATTTTCTTCTATCTATCTATCTATCTATCTATCTATCTATCTATCTATCTATCTATCTGCTTATCTACATATTATTTATGGACTTATGTATCTATCATCCATTATATAGATACATATATATACATATATATAAAAAATCATTTATCATATATCATCTATCTATTCACATCCATCCTGTGGCTCTTTACGTTTTTGAGCTTTACTGATATTAAACTTCTATTTTATTCCATATTTCAACATCTCTTACAATTCCAAGGCACATGAATACCTTGCTATGTTTCCAGGGCCTAGAAAGCATGGTTGACTTTTNCAGAGAACTGTACTGATCCACTTTTCCAGGTATTGCTGTCCTTGCTGATGTCTCCATCACCTGGCAGTTTGCCCCTACCCTAGAGAACTCTATTGCTCTACCCTAAAGCCTTCTAAGTATCAAACTGATGTTTTTGTTCTAAGGAATTCTCTAGACTCTGAAGCAATTAATTCTGCTTTCTTTGTAGCAGTGAGAANAATGCTTCTTCAACCCTATTAAATTGTATTTTGTGCCCTGCATGTCTTTCACAGGAACTAGTAGCTCTTTCAGCTCTTCCTTATAANACACTTCTACCCAGGACTCAGATTTAAGTTCTTTGGCATAGCACCAAAAAGGATAATGGTCAATANGGGAGCCAACCTAAGTGACAGGCACAATTCCTCATTTAAAATTTCTGCTCTATTTGCAATAAGAGGACTGTTTCAGGCCAGACGTATCCCTGCCTCTTTTTTCCTGCGCACACCCTTCCTCCACAGCCATCTATAAGTGTTCCAGAACTTTTCCAATGTCTGAATCTGCTACAAGAATACTTTACCTTTATGCTTGATTTATACATTGCCATGTCTGCCAAGGTCAGAGGAAAGGGCATACCAGAACACTGACACCTTTCTGTGGAGTCTATCTCATCACCAATAAATATCCTCCAGTGGCTATGTTATTCTCGTAGTTCATTAGATACTGTTTGAAACAGATTTGAATGTGACATCTCCTTTACAACTTAGTAAAAATCTGTATATTGTAACCAGTGGCTGGTGGTTTGCTCTAGACTATCCCACCTATACTACACCTTGGGTGCAGAATCTTTTCATGGCACCCACCAGTAGAAATATTTGTATTAAATCTTTATTTGAAGAAAAAACTCACCCTCATATGCTTAAAATATTAGAAATCTAACAAAAACTNTTAAGAAAGTGTGAGACAATAGGTAACTTAACTTTCTAAGTAGTACATTNTCACTTATATATCTTGAAGAGCTACTTATGAAGGGCAGTGACATTATGGAATGGCTTTCCTGAGCAATAAGAGACCAGAGGTCACTGTAGGGCCACCACAGGGCTTGTGCTGATAAAGCAGAATAGAAAGAGGAACTAGCAAAGGACTTTGAAATGAGATNGCCAGGCACCTCCTGAGAAACATACAAGGAAAATAAAGAGTTCATAACTTGGGCTGTGGGCGAATTAATGAGAATCTTTTTGCTCCTGGTCTTATGGAATCTCTCTTCAGGAAAATAACTGTCTTCTAATGCACATCGAATTGGATCTCATTTAGAAGCTGTTTTGAAGTGCAAAGCTCACTTTCAAGGTGGGAATGGAGAAGGAGGCTGCTCACAGGGCCAGGCACATCTGGGTTATGTAAGTCTCACAAAGTGGAGTTTCTGTCCTCATTACCGAAGACTGGTTTTTCCATTCCACCCCTATGAAAAGCTTTAACTATAATAACTTTGCAGAGTTTTCCTGGCTAGGTTTTCAATAATATGACTTAATTAGTGGCATCTTCCTAAAAAATAACTCTTACACCTAGTTTATTATTATAATTCTGAGTTTNTTATTATATTACTTGCTTTTCCTTCAGGCATCTCAAGAGTCAGATTAGTAAAATATTTTAAACCATAGATCTACAGTGATTTTGTATATTCTAGCTCTAATATACTTGGAATGTAAAAGTATTTNCTTCTTATGAGAAAAGTTTAGTGTATGCTAAGCAAATTCATTCTTTTAGTCCTACT
This sequence comes from Neotoma lepida, assembly GCA_001675575.1. NCBI lineage: Eukaryota > Metazoa > Chordata > Mammalia > Rodentia > Cricetidae > Neotoma > Neotoma lepida. Next base: position 71,183 of record LZPO01017729.1, on the reverse strand, counting down.
TAAGACATACTTAAACATTTATCTGTGTCAGTCTATACANTTGGGCAATACACAACTCTAAACATACTGATAAGAAGTTTCTCTTCCTGGGGATGGGCATGTGACAAAAGCACTGGTGACTTTGCTAAGGACAATTCCCTGGAGCCCTCAGTAAAAGCCCATGTGGAGAAGGCACAACAATGGTTCGGTTGGCAGCAGAGACGACAGCCTGAGGCAACNTGTAAACTCTAAAAAGAAAACATGCAAGGAAGTAGAATTGGAAGGGGCTGTGNGGTCAAAAGGCATTTATTAGGAGAAGTGGAATTANTNTATATTAATTTCATGATGGGAANTACAGATGACATTGACCTGAAATACATAGTATTCCTCTNAAGATGTTCCCTGAGCCTTAGATGCAGGAGATGTGCTGAAGATGTATTAGGATGGGGCATCTCCACAATTACTTGATCTCCATATTTTGATCTATTGTGGTTTAGTGAAATAGTCTCCATTGGCTGCAAAGAGAAGTTTCCTTTATGAGTGGTGAGAGCTACACTTATCTGTAAGTATAAGGATAAGTATTTAAAATGCAGTTAGGAAAATAAGAACTGCATTTATCCTATTAAGTTAAAGAAAATGTTTGACTCATTTAAATCAATTTTCATTTTCTCAATGTAAATGAATTGTCTGCACAAGAAAATATCTTTGTAAATTAAATGACCTATTCCCAAACAAGATGTATTTCTTCATTATTAGAATTAGAGTCTTATCAGTTTGACTCCTTGAAGCTGCAATTTCAGGCAGACATGGAAGTTCAGAAGTATCTCCAAACCAACAGCCAGTAGGCATCAATATTAGTATCTAAACTACTGTGGTGGTTTGAAAGAAAATGGTACCCAAAGGGGTGGCACGATTAGGAGGTGTGGCCTTATTAGAGTAGGTGTGGTCTTGTTGGAGGAAGTGTGTCACTGTGGAGGTGAGCTTTGAGGTCGCATATATGCTCAAGCCACACCCAGTGTTGCCTGTGAGTCAAGATGTAAGAACTCTCAGCTCCCTCTCCAGTGCCATGTCTGCTTGCATGCCACCATACTCCCAGCCACCATCTTCCCTGCCATGGAGATAACGGACTAAACCTCTGAACTGTAAGTGAGCTACCACAATAAAATGTTTCCTTTATGAATTGCCATAGTTGTGATGCCTCTTCACAGCAATAAAAACCATAAAAAAGACAACTCCCTTTGTTGTTATTGCTAAGGTTAAAATTTTAATTTGGGTACTGAGAAAATTTGGCTTCTTCCTTTCTTTCCTTTGTTCCTTCTTCTTCCCTCCCCTCTCTCACTCCCTTACAAATTCCCTCCCTCATTTTTGCATCTCTCACCCTTTTCAGCTCTCCTTCTCTTTCTGTCTTNTTTATTTNCTCTAAGATAATTCATCCCGTTGAGACATGGGACCACCAGAGGTGCAGACGGACCCAGCCTTTCNTTGTACTCATGAACTATCTGAGTAGTTCATAAATAAATACAAATTAAACTCTCTTTATAAAAGTGATTTTATTGTCTTCTTTGTATCCCTCATGGACTATAAGTGTGGTATACAGAATATGCTTAATGTAAATAACATGAGTCAGGTGAATAAGGAGACCTTGCTTTTGAAGCTTCTCTCAGAAAGGATAGTGATGGTCTCCCCCAGCTAAATTAATGTTGCACTTATCATAAACACTCAAACTTTTGTGTATGTTTAGTTCACTTGAACTTNTGAAAAATACTGTGCAGTGTAAACTCGATTCTTCCAGCTAGCAGGAATTTCATTCATCCCTTCATTTGCATTAACTTTCCTCACAGTAAAGCCTCATTTCAGCAAATAGCTTTGTCTCTGGTGCTAGCTGGCAGCATTGACACTTAAAACAAACTAATGCTACTTTTAAGTTGGAAAGCAACATTTTTCATGGTTGTTCAGACACATGAATGGCTAGTCTGAACATCCTTCTCAGAAAAGATTGCTGGTAAGTAATGACAATTCCTTACAAACAAACAAACAAAAAAAAAACAAAAAAACAAACAAAAACCCAATAAGGAATAAGTGTAAATGTAAGAGGTAATGGTATGATTCCTTCCTTCCCTGTACTTGGGTCAGCCTACCCCACTTCTAAATGCTTACCATTAAAGGAGCTAAAAATAAAACCTCAAAAGAGACAAATCTTTGTNCTTTCGAGACTTTTTAAAGTTCCTGTGATGGATGACAGCCAAGCCCCAAATTCAACACTGAGACTGCAGAATAACCCTAAGAATGTTGCCACTGATATTCATGTTGGGATGTGGTCTGTTTTTCTAACTCCCTGTCCTTGTGTTTTNGTGGGTATAGCCAAGGAGAACTAGTGAGTACTCCAGACAGGTAGCTACCTGGGAATAAATGGCACATGTCACAAGTTAAGCAAAAATGCATGCCTCATCTGTCCTTGAAATACCTTATTATAACACAAAGGCAGAAACACAGAAGAGTCACTTTGATAATGAACTCAAGAGACTTCCAACACAGCCTTCTCGGTAGTAATGTGATTTATTTTTCCTGAGGCGGTTGTATATTAAAAGAAGTTATACTTTCGGACAATGAAGGCAACATTTAATGATCAACAGTATTATAATTGTTTTTGAACAAAATTTTACTGTTGATGATTGAGAGTAAAATCCCAATGCTCTCCAATAAATTTGTATAGTCATAAAGTAATTGAAAACAGGTAGTTTTATTAACCTCAGATAATTGAGATTGCAATAAAAATGGGCAAAGCTTTGAAAGCCAAACACCTCATGATTTTTAAGTTAATTTATGCCTCTTTAATTCTTTGTCTAATTGTAATATACACCAATCTACATACAAAGAAAATCTAAACAAAATCAATCTTGTCTATGGTTGGTGTTTAGAGGTATCTCANTTATCTGTATATTTAATTCTGATGTATAACCCAAAGAATATTCACAATGAAAATATCATCCTGAGTGAGGTAACCCAGACTCAGAAAGGCAAACACGGTATGTACTCACTCATAAGTGGATACTAGAGGTAAAGCAAAGGATAGCCAGACTACAACCTACAGCTCCCGAGAAGCTACCTAACGAGGAGGACTCTAAGAGGGACACACAGATAGCCCTAGAAAAGAGAAATAGATGAGATCTTCGGAGTAAACTGGGGGAGATGGGGGCAGTAAAGGAGAGGGGATGGGGGATGAGAACATGAGGGAATGGACTGGTCGAGCTGGAACAAGGACAGAGTGGGACAGCAATTAAAGAGACACCATGATAGAGGGAGACATCATGGGGATAGGGAGAAANTGGGTGCTAGGGAAATTCCTGGGAATACAAAAGAATGACCCCAGCTTATACTACTAGCAATAGTGGAGAGGATGCCTGAACTGGCCTATCCCAGTAATCAGATTGGTGACTACCCTGTCATTCATCCAGTAACTGATGGAAGCAGATGCAGAGATCCACAGCCAAGCACCAGGCAAAGCTCTGGGAGTCCAATTGAGGAGAGTGAAGAAGGATTATATGAGCCAGCGGGGGTCAAGATCATGATGGGGAAATCTACAGAGACAACCAAGCTCGTGGAAACTCATGAACTTTAGACCANCAGCTGTGGAGCCTACATGGAACTAGACTAGGCCCTCTGCATAGGGAAGATAGTTGTACAGCTCGGTCTGTTTGAGGGGCCTGTGGCATGGATCAGGATTTATGAGCTGGCTTTTTGGAGCCCATTACCTATGGTGGGATGTCTTGATCAGTCTTGATACAGGGGGGAGGGGCTTGGGCCTGCCTCAACTGAATGTACCAAGCTTTGTGATTTCCCATGAGAGGCCTTACCCTTTCAGAGGAGGGGATAGGGGGTGGGTTTCAGTGAGAGAAGGCTGGAGGAGGGGAAGGAAGGAGAGATGAGAAGGGGATCTATGGTTGGTATGTAAAATGAATAAAAAATTTCCTTTAAAAATAAATAAATACCTCTTCAGTTATACTGAAAGAAAAAAAAAAGAAATTGCCCTTTAATGTATTCTTTGGGATTGTGCATCTGTGGGAACTCATAAATTTATGCACAATAATAACACTTAGCATTTATGTGAAGGTGTTTATCTTCAATGTTCATTATACACATTAGGAAATCCATCATTTTAGCACCTTCTGAGGAAGGTAAATACTGTTATCTCCATTTTACAGATAGGGAAACTGAAAAAGACAAGTCATTCATAGTCATAATTAGAAGGGGCTTTAGCTCTGTGGATGTGGCAGGATAACACAAATATGTATGTCCTGATTTTCAAATTTATATAAAAAATTGCACTAAAGCTTACCTTGAAAATATCATATACCTAAATTCTTATTTTTGCTTCAAATGCAGATATATTTTTCAAATATGGTATGAATAATAACTTATCTCNATTCCCTTTCAATGTTCTTGTTCTTTTAAAAAGAAAGGTTATGCACTATGCATATTAGTAAGAATTTTGACTCGTGTTGCCCTAGCATTTCTCTCCCAGGGTGTTAGGCATTTTCTACTTGACATATGTTTATGAGAAACTGAGGATTTTATGTTTTAAGAGTTTGCATATTGAGACTCTTTACAATGCAATAATATATCTGAGTAACTTCAATATCCTTGGCACTACTCAACTACTCGCATATTCTACTGCAGTCTCAATAGTATTTAAGGCATGTAAACACAGATGTTTTCTAAGCATGTTTGCTTATCAAAATGTGTTGCTTGTGTTTGCAGTAATGCTTAATCCATTGTTTGACATTGACTTATGAATTTACTTAAAATGCCATGGCCTGCTAGAATGATTGTTTCAGAAACATGGCTTTGGAGTCCAAATTAACAACAAATTGAAAGACGTGGTCATGATTTTCTATGTCTAGGCCCAATAAAGAAGTTAGTATGAAGCTTTTGCCCNGAAGACTCTCAGAAGGATAGAGGGACACAGGCTTGGGCAGGGGCAGGAACTGTTGTGTCTGTCATACAATGGNGGTAGAGATTGGGAGGCTTGCAAAAATGGAAATGCACTCAAGAGTTCTATCATATCATTGTAGAGGTGTTGAGCTGTACCTCAAAATTAAGGAGTGACAGGACATAGGGACCTAGGTCAGTAATGCAATATTGATAAGACAGATTCATTTATCCATAGTAATATTCTCAGAGTCAAAGTTAACAACTGAGCCAGCTTAGACTCTACACATGATCTTGAAGGGAGATATGGGTAACATGTAAGTAACACTTCCACTATCAAAAGCATTGAGTGTTGACAATAAGAAACAATGTTTGCTTTGACAAAGTCTCTATTTATACCATAGGGTCCTCATAATGCCCTGTGCCAATGAAGTCTGCAAAGTTAGCTAAAAGGAGAAGTAGACCTGAAGTGAAAATGAGATGTGAAGAGAATTAGAGGTTGGCTACCTTGAATATCTACCACACAGGATGGAATATTCTTTCATGCAGATGNGTTGCTTACTCTACCGCCTGAGCTCAGTAAAAAAGGTGTCATCATGCTAGCCAAAAGAACCAGGATTAAGACCTTGGGTTCAAAAGAGCAAGGCAGTAGTAAGTTATTTACAGAAGGCTGTTTTGAGAACTCCCTAGATGCATAAAGTTGATCCAAATATGAGGAACATATAATGTCAACCCAGAGAAAAACATCAGAAATGAACCTATGAGAAAAGCAGCATAGGTAGATAAATCGAGGAACTGAGAATAATTAAAAATGAACTAGAACAAGTTCAACAGAGCAGAGGGTGATTTTACAAAATTTTTGTGATCGTTTTCTGAATATTTGAACTTACCCTTCTTGAATATTGTGTTTAGATGGTGGTATGGAGTTCAGAGTCAAAAATGATGGGCTAGATCATTAGGGAAATGACTTTGGTGTCTTTAAAGGATCTTTCCTTGTCAGTATTCACCAACTTTTAGCTTTCACTCAGCAAGTATAGGGGACATCACCTGAAGAGAGCTGTGANTGGAACAGATACTGATGGAAGGCAGTAATGAATGAAGTGTGGAGTTGAAGCTGACATGGCCCAGTGGAGTTTTGGACAGTGTTCATCAGCCTTTGACTTTCAACTGGTAAACACACAATGTTTATGATAAAAAGAAGGGGAAGTTTTCACATGTTGACCAACAAACTATTCCAGAAAAGTAAAATTAAGAGTCACAATTATCTCTGTGTTTGTATGGAACATTCATTTTTTATCTAGAAATCCATATGAGGCTTGAAGGCTGGAGGGAGTAAGGTCAAAGGCCTATGTTCCTTAATCTAGTGGGANTAGAACATTCTGATGTTATTTACCAAGTTTTCTGCCCTCGCNAGGCAGAATATTGACCAGAAGGTCAGCAGAAAGAGCGCTGCCTTTCACTTGTGTTTTTCTTTTTTCTCTTTTTCCAGAAATGTTAGACCTTTTAAATCTTTGATAGAGCGTGTGCTCTGTAGCTCAGCATAAAGAAAGCAATAGCTCAAAGATGTCTTGAACTCAAGGATCGACTGTGAGAAACACACAAATAAGCTTTGGGTGGCTTAAAAAATCACCACAATGGGCTTGATACAGGCTCTATCTAACAAGGATCAGAGAATTTAGTTTTTCCATCACGGGTTCTCATTCACTTGCATCTGACCTCTGATCTTGACAAAGTCTCTTTGTAAGTGGAGCCAGAAAACACCATTTGCAACACAGAATATGAGGTACGTGACATTAGAAAAGCAGTCTGTGTCTGTGATGTGGGCAAGTTCACTACTCTACATCTTTTATCTGTGAGTCACAGTTCCTGCCAAGGGCAATTTGAGAGTGACCCTCATTATACACGGGCTGTGAAGCTAATGTGTGCTCTTTGTTTAGATGTTAGTGGATTCAGTACCACTGTGGTCAAAGTTCTTGGCACAGTTTGCTAATGCAGCAATGAATAAGAANTATAATTTGATCCCAGTATACTTCACTTTTCTTTGATGTGACAAGTTTAGGTGATAAGTAAGCAAAGCATGGCCATTCTTTTTCATCAGGGCCTGAAGGGAAAGGAGGCCCAAAGAAGCTGGACTTTGATATCAGTGAAGAAATGCAACAGCAGCTGTGGTGGCGGCAATGGAGTAGATGAACTTGCATGCAGGGTACATAAACTCACTAGCAAGACAGGAAGGCAGACAGATAAAAAAGCAAAAGCCTTTCCCTCTCTGTGAAAAACCATGCACATTAAAGTTGATCTCTCCACTTCAGCTAATCTGACCAAGAAAAGCCCTCACAGACATTCTTGGGAGCTAACCTTAACCTAGGTTACCCATCATGGGTGTTNCCAGAGGCTTATCTCTTAGTGGACTCCAGATCCATCTGAAATCAAAGCCAAGACTATCTGTCCCATTGACTCTGGTTTTAATGTCTTTTGAAAAAATTTTCTCAGGCTCCAGAGATGGCTCCGCTGTTAAAGGCTAATCTCACAACCAAAACTGTAAGAAAAACTTCTCTACTGCATAACAGGGATTCTTTTTTACCATACTATCTTCAATACTGGTAATCTCATACCTTTTGGCAGCAGACATTCTAACAGATGAGAGGTGAATGCTCATTTCTTTCCCTTCATGATTAGTGATGTTGGGGCAAATTTATGATTTATGCACTTTCTTCAGAAAAATGACTACTCAGGTTCTTTTCCTATCTTATAATTGAACTATTTCTATTTT
>LZPO01017729.1:7022-24713 GCA_001675575.1 Neotoma lepida | reverse complement strand
AAAAAACTGTTACATTGTGCAGACTAGAAATAGTGATCAGCTAATGTAGCATGATATTGATAATTCAAAAATGCATTATAGATCCTATTAAGCACATTTAATATTTGATAAATTATTGTAACATGAATCTTAAATGGTCTTATTAATAGAAAACTCAGCCAGGTATTCAGGTAAACTCTGATAGGTCAGAGAAACAGAACAAGCCACAGCCAACCTCACTTCGCCAACTCTTTAGCTGATCTTGTTTCCTCAGACTGCAGGATTCTGAGTCCTCATCCAAATGGGTCTCAGCTGAACTGCTGCTAAAAGCCTAAAAGCTTAAAAGGCCTCTAGCTTTTGGTCCTCATGCCTTATATACTTTTCTGCTTCCTGTCATCATTTCCTGGGATTAAAGGCATGTGTCACCATGCTTAGCTGTTTCCAGTGTGGCCTTGAACTCACAGAGATCTGGATGGATCTCTGCCTCCGGAATACTAGGATTAAGGGTATATGTGTCATCATTTTCTGGCCTCTATGTCTATCTAGTGGCTATTCTGTTCTCTGACTCCAGGAAAGCTTAATTAGGGTGCACAATATATCAACCACAAATTATAACAATTTTTAAAGCAATGTTTATAAAATGGCAGAATTTTCTGCCTAGGCTGTATAAGTGGTTGACAACAATTTTGACAGTTCTGTGAGGTATCCAAGTGACAAGTTATAAGCTGCTGTATTTTCAACTAGATTTGTTTCCATTATTGATGGCATTAAGCTATATGTTTATTTTCATATGTAAAACTTTCAGTTTTTCTTCTTGAAATATAGTTATCTGAAGTATTTCCTCTTTTGGTTAGAACTGAGTCTTCCATAATATCCCCATCCCTGTTCTAGACTTACCAATAGTCTGTTTATTCAGCCTCAATCTTTCTCTGTCTCTCTATATCTCTCTCTCCCTCCCCCCCGAGACAGAAAGAGAGAGAGCAACAGATGCATATACATCCACAATGTGTATTTTACTATGAATATAGAGATATGGAGGCTGGGCAGCATTCTAGCACCACTTAGATCAAGAGACAAGCTGTACAGTCCCTTTTCACACCTTGGCCCTGTAATCAACAACTATGTTCCTTCATCCATTCCCCTCTGGAACAGTAATCATTCACAGATGTCCAATAAGAAAATTCACTTATCTTTCCCATATTTGTCCAGGCCATAGTACCATGGCCAGGATCAGTATCAAAGTGTGGGAGAAGAAACNCATCAGAGAGGTTCCTAAAGTTGGATTGTTTCGTACTAGTTCAATGCATGGCGTGTACTTGCTCCTCTTCCCATACACAATGTACAAGGACAGGATTTAGAATAAAAGACTCCAGTGAAATCTGCCCACTNGCTGCAANTGTGCACATTCTTGCTCATCAACCTTATGCTGTGGCTTCTAATGTCTGAACTGTCCAAGAAGGTATTTTCTAGTAAATATTTTAACAGTAGCTTAGACTTCTTATAAACACACTATCTTTGCTCTGGTTTAGTGTATAAGGGTCTTAGAAATAANCAAGCCTATCAATTTACATTTACTGTTACAATAATAAGGAACATCTTTATAAAATAATGGACTTAAAACTTTCTGAACTCTGGCCAGGAACTTTGAAACACCAGGCTGGTTACTTGGGCCAGTAACAGAATCGGCACACATGACACACCTAGAAGAGAAAGTCATCAAANGTGCAAAATCGTTGCTCTACACAAGATCACCTCATTTATCTTGTGGTGCATTGAGGAGGGGACGTCAAGTGTTCCAAGAGGAATCATCAGGGAATCAGCAGTGCATTGGTGAATCATACTTACTAAAGTGTGATTATCCACAAAGGAGCCGTCTAAGTGGTGGCCCTGAAAAAGGCAAAAATAGATAAGAGCATTTCATTAGCAAAGTGTGCCTCTGCCTTATTTAACCACCGTCTGCTCCATTTTTCAGATAACTAGAGACTGAAATTTTAAACTTAATTTTAATATCCTGCACAGATGCATGTCAGATTGCATTTTTGCCAAGAAGTGTCGTACTGCTTTGATATGCACTGACCTGACAGTCATTTACACCCNAGGAAGCACACTTCTNTAGAGCAATCTGGGGAATGAGAAAAGACTATTTNTCTGTCCACCAGGTGGTCAGTAGAATAATATATTCTGATTCATCTGCTAAAAAANNATTTCTTAAAGAAATTTTATCCTCCTGCAAACAATAGTAAAATCTGACTTAAGTCAGACAAGGTCATGTAAATTTAGCCAAGAGAAAAATTAAAGTCAAAGGTTTTAATCCCATACTGTTACTCTGAGATGTGTTCTGGCCAGAGCTTCTCCTGCTATATCTTCGTCTTTGGATTAAATAATAACAGAAACATGAAAANTATTTTATTTATGAAAACTCTCANGAGCTCCACACTTATAAGCAGCTATGTGATGATAAGGACTTCTCAATCACTCAAATCTAAGGACACAAAAGGCTGATTTTCCAGGTATCAGAAGCTGGCTGGCTCAGGTCTTGCTCCTTTGTCCGTGATTAGTGAATGACCGTAGTGACACATGCCACCTTCTTTCTACTTCATGATATAGCCAATCCCAGGCAGCTCTGGCTCTCCTCTCCAGCCTCTACAGTTATTNCTCTACTGGTGTCCTCACTATTNCTGAGCATAGCCTGATGTTTTTCTACCATTGTTGAAAAAAAATTCACCAAGACTTCAGTGCCCTCTACTATGAATTTCCTAGTGCACGGGGCCTTCTCAGACCCCTGAAGGCACAATTAAGATTTGTTTTTTCCTGTCATACAGCTCCAAAATACATTTAAGTCTCTGTAAGTGTTTACTCTATGTCCTCATATACCTGGGTGCATATTTGTGTTTGNGTCTCNCTCTCATTTTAACTGTAAACTCAGAGGGTAGAGAATGTATTTTCAATTTTCCTTTCATTTCTGCAAGCACCTTGTAATGCCCATTACCTACNTGTTTTTTTAAAGACGAACTTGTGGAATTATTTAGAGTTAAATCAAAGATAATACCAATAGTTCAGCCTTAGCAATAAAGAATGAGAAGCAAGTCTCGTTAGTTCTTTGCTTTTAAAATAGTGGGCTCGATATACTAGCTATGAATTTATTTTGCTATTTACAACTCATCCTGTGCTTCTAGATTTAGAAATAAGTTCACGTTTGAAAAGATTTCNTGGATGCTCAGGGGCATTTTTCTGGAAAGTAAGATTTTTGTGATGACCTTANGAGGTATTATTTGAAAACACTTATATTTTTATGTTTCAATTATATTAACTCATATGTAAAGCCCCTGGGAAGTAACCAAGTGATATTTTGTGATTTATGGGACTCAGAAGACACCTCTGGCAATCCACGTGAAATATATCATGAGCATCATTATGACTGCTCCTGAGGTACGTGTTATTCTTAAATAAGAGCACAGAGTCCCCATTGTTTACAATTGTAACTTTATCATGTTCTCCTTTACCCAAGCTCCATCCTTACAGAGCTGCATAAGTGGGAGAAGCCCTTCACCTGAAGGATCTTTGGAAAGCAATGCAGTAATGTGATTTCCCATAAACTTTATTGACACCATGTCCCATAAAGTCAAATGTCTTTAGAGCTAAGTCAGAAAGAAAACAAAATGCTATTTGGGTAAATACTTGTGCTGTCTTTACAAAAGAATAAGGAGAATTGTGCATATATCTAAAGAATAGCCAAACATACTTTATTGGCATTGTACATATTTAGTAGTTTGCACAGGACTATTTTGCTAATAATAAATGGCAATAATCTACTCCAGAAATTTTAAGATTTTATATTGTACTTCTTGCTTAGTTTTCAGTGGGTTTCACACACACACACACACACACACACACACAAAATCCAATTGTTTGATTACAGAGGCAAATTAATTCATCAGGGACAAGGAAAGAAAGTAGTAGTAGATCATATATGGAGTTTTTAGATCCTTGTTTAATCCTCACATGGCTCTGTGGACTCCTACATGTGCATATCGTATTACAAGTGTGGAAGCACCACAGGTTCCAGAGTCTGGAGGAGCAATGGAAGGAGGTTAATAACAAGATTGGTCAGTAGGTATGAAGTCCTAGTAAGTCAAGAAGACTAAGATCTGGGATTTTATTGAACAGTACACAGACTATGATTGACAATATAGTATAATGGCTCTAAGAGAATATTTAGAATGGTCTTATTATAATGAATGATAGATTTAAAAAGATAATTAATTTGCTAAATACACTGATTAAATTATTATTTAATTTATTANCACATCATACTGTAAACCATTAATAGATACAGTTACTATGCCAATAAAAACAGAATGACACATTTTAGAACTAAATAAAAAATAACTGATTTTAAATTAGTAGGTTGTGTTCAAGTTTCTATTGCTATAAAAAAATACCATGACAAAAAGATAAAAATGGTTTATTTCATCTTACAACTCTCAGATCATACTCTATCACCAAGGGAAGTCTAGGAAGTCAGTCAAGGCAGGAACCGAGAGGCAGGAACTGAAGCAGAAGCTATGGAGTAATGCTGCTTACCTGCTTGCTCACTTCTTGCTCACCCCGCTTTCTTACATCATCTAGGAACCCCTGCCCAAGGCTGGCATTGCCTGCAGGGACCTGGGACCTCTCACACTAATCGCTAATCAGGAAAATTCTCTACAGACTTGCCTACAGAACAATCTGATGCAGATGTCTTCTCACTTGAGGTGCCAGTTCCAGAAAACTCGACATTGTATCAAGTTGGCAAACAAAATAAGATGATCTTTTATTTGTTTGCTTGTTTATTTGCTTGATTAATATCTTGTTTCTGTATTTTATTTGGATNGATTTCACTGCCCCTTCACGCCACGGGCCAGATTCCCATAGTTAACATTGTATGAAAACCATTTATGAAATGTTCTGATACTCTAAAAAGTTCCCAGATATACATAGAAGTCAATCAAAAGAAGAGCTATAGGTTTTCCTGGTCACTCAGAGATGTGGTCAACACTCACTAGCAATTTATTCAGGTTTTAGTGTTTTCAATAAATAGCGTCTTTCATTTTTTTCTCCACAATTGGAACAAATTTAGAATGAATTCCTTAGTAACAGACAGGTTGAATAAAAATGTCAAATTAAATGGTGATGACCTAATCAGAGAGTTTGGTTTTGAATCTGTTGGTACAGGAGCTAATTGATGCTCATTGAAATTTAAAATGCTTTCCTACTCTAGTGGTTTGAAAGAAAATGGCCCCCATAGGCTCATAGCACTATTAGGAGGTGTGCCCTTGTTGTCATAGGTGTGGCATTGTTGGAGGAAATGTGTCACTGGGGGCATGCTTTGCGGTCTCAGATGCTCAAGCCTGGCCCAGTGAGGCATTCTCTAGCTGCTGCCTGCTAATCCAGCTGTATAACTCTCAGCTCTTTCTCTAGCACNGTGTCTGCCTTCATGCCGCCATACTTCCTATCNTGACGATAATGGACTAAACCTCTGAAACTGTAAGCCAGCCCCAACTAAATGTTTTCCTTTATAAGAGTTGCTGTTGACTTGATGTCTCTTCACAACAATAGAAACCCTAAGATACGTACAGAGAATGAAAGCTCAGCTCTGAACAACTGGCTTGTTCTGTTAGTCAGCTTNGGCGAATTATAACAAATTGAGATAATTAGCATATACAAGAAAAGATGTATTTGCTCCAATCTCTGGGGAATCCATTCCACATTTGTGTAAACTTGTTACTTTCGTTTCTAGGATGGATGGACCTGCGGGAAGCAAATGGCAGAGGACATGCTCTCTTTGTGAATTAGTAGGACACAAATGAGGCCTGGGTGGCTTAATCCCATCAAGGGTACAACCCTCCCCACCCCCAGTAGCATAAGGACCTTTTATTAGTCCCTATCTCTTAAAGTTTCTACAGCACCATTCTGAGGATAAAACCTTTAAAATACCAGTCTCCTGAGGGCATACAACCTGGTAAGTATCAGACAATGAAGTAAGTACATTTGTAATTAGCATTCTCAATCTTCCTTAAATTTTTAATTTTTTAAATATAATTACATCATTTTATACCCTTTTTCCTCTCTCCTACTTTTCCTAAGTACTCTCTTGTTCTCTATTTCTTTAATTATTGTCATATATATATAATACATATGTATATTTCTAAGTATATAAATACAGCCTGCTCAGTCCATATAATGTTACTTGTATGGATGTATTTTCAAGGCTGAGGACTTGATATTGGATAACCAGTTGAGGGGGAGCTATTCCCTTGTGAAGAGTATTTCTCCCACTCTCAGAATTCCTTGTAGTTCTTTGTCTGGTGTGGAAGCCACATGAAGCTTCCCTTTCTTGTTAGCATGTCTAGGGGCATCATCCTTGTTGTATAGGCAGCTATGATGATGAGACGTAATCAGTGTTGCTTCCTTTTCATGTCTAGNAAATGAAATCTAACAGCAAATTTCTTGTTCCTCTGGCTCTTTCTATCTTTCTGCCTCCTCTTCTGCAATGATGCCTGAGCCTTAGGCACAAAATTCGTGTTGTAAATATATGAGTTGGGGCTAAGCACCATACAACTCACTTGTTCTCTGCATTTTGGTTGGTTAAGGATTTCTGTAATGGTCTCTTTCTGTGGCAAACAGAGATTCTGTAATGAGGAATNAAACCTATTCTTATCTGTGGTTATAAGAATCAATATTTAGAATGTAGTTAATTATTAAGCTGGTTTAGTGATGTGGTAGTAGTAGATTCTCTTCTAAGATCCATGACCTTACTAGCCCTGGGTAGTTGGTTTGGTTTCCAGTACCAGACATTATTTTCCTCTTATTGAGCAGGTCCTAAATCTGCTTAAAGAAGTGTTGGTTACCACCNAAGTATACATGACATTATTGCAGAATTAGGGNTATAGTGCTATGTTGGCTATTGTTGTAGTTCATAGATCATAGCTGGATAGGCTTGGTTGCTTTCTTCTCTTGTAAGTTTGTGTGACATCTTCTGGTACAATGACAGCTAGTTCTTAGGGAAAAGGCTTTCAGATCATATCCAGCTAGGATCATCTGGGTCCTGTGTCCAAAGTGCATAGTGTCTTCNAGCAATAGGGATTACCTTCCACCTTTGGAAGCAATCAAAGGAAACAGCTTATACTGTTTAGGGAGTCTCTTAGAATCTTGTGGCCAAGAATCTGAAAGGGAGTATCTCATACCTATGGCTCTTGAAGAATGCTTTGTCAGACCAAGTCACATGACTTCAGGTTAACTTTTCTCCATCACAACAATTAAGTTTTTCTTTCCTAGCAATTTTTCTTGTGTCTAGTTTTGTGTTTGCTTCTGGATCTGCACTTATGTGATTGGGTTCTCTCAGTCTCTTATAGCTTATTTTCCTGCCTTTCATTATTTTTGGCAGTATGATTATCTTTTATATTCTTTCTTTGTTATTTCATTACTTGTTCCTCTTCTGGGATTTTACTTACTTTCATGTTAGATCATTTCATGTTGTCTCACATGTTTTGCATATTCTAGTCTTGTATTCTAAAACTTAATTTTTCTTCTGTAGTTTCAGTTTGAATTGTTTCTGAAGACTTCCTATCATTAAGCTTTTATTCCACAATGATAATTCTGTCAAAAGAATAATTCAACTCTGACATCTTTTATCACATTTGTAGCAGTTCTACTTGACATTTTCTTACATACCCTGCTCATTCCTGGAGGCTTCCTCTTTTTTATGATGTCTTACATAATTTCCCATGTATCTCTTAACTCACTGACCATAGTTTATTAAAGATCACAGTTTTCTGTATCTGGTCTTTTTATGACTCATTTATTTTTAATGTTGTTTATTCTTGATTGTGGTGTGTGTGTGTGTGTGTGTGTGTGTGTGTGCAATTTTGTTCTTTGCTTAGATATTAATGGAGTAAATTAAGTCAATCTAATAGTTTGTTGAATTAGTTTTGGAAAATCTTGTTTCCATACATCCCTTTTGGCCATAAAATCTTTTACTTCCTCCAGTTTAGAAATGCGAGTATTTTGTGCTGGTACTTTGTATAATACCAGAAGCTAATCCTCAGCATTACTGATCCAACCTTAGCTTCCAGTAGGAGCTTCCTCTATGAACCACAGAGAATTGTCTCTATGGTTGGCTTTATTTCTCCCATTAGCATACATTATAGAATTTTACAGAGGGGGAAAAAATGGCAGGAGTGGAAACTGTTATTTCCTGATTCATTTGGCCACATTCGCAGTCCCGATATTTCCTTGGTTTTTGTTTGTATGATATTCTTTAAACAGCTTATGGAATGGGGTTCTCATGAACATCCTTTCTGTCTTAGAAGGAAACAGAATGAATACTTCTTTTCTTTCTTCAGCAACAAATTTTTGTTTCTTCACCTTTCCTCAGAAACCAAGGGCTTTTACCTGGATTTCATTCCTCAGTTGCTTGAGGTATAGGTCTCCTTTAATGAAATGGGCCATGCTAAGATAAAATTTTGTGTCCCTGCATAACTAAAGGTAGCTCCTTCCTACTCTACCCCAACTACCTCTGATGAGTAGCCAGTGGAGGCCTGTAAATTGTACATGGCCAGTGAGTGTTGTCAGTTACTCTAGAGTTTACAAATGTTATGTTTTTACA
Source organism: Neotoma lepida (assembly GCA_001675575.1). Lineage (NCBI taxonomy): Eukaryota > Metazoa > Chordata > Mammalia > Rodentia > Cricetidae > Neotoma > Neotoma lepida. The sequence goes on along the minus strand of LZPO01017729.1, from coordinate 16,087 downwards.
CCAGCTTCCATGCAAGACAACAGCGAACTAAAATCAAATTATTCTCATTTTTAGCCTGCTTTCCCATTGGCTGTCTATTCATCCAGTGTTTTGTTGATGGTGAAATGATTCACTGTGCTCTATCACCTCTGAAAATTCTGGCCATCACATATTGGAATCTGCTTCCTTTTGTGGCCTTGAGGCTTCCATTTTAGTAAGTCCCCAGGCCTTATAAATGTGTAGGTTATTTGGCTATATCTTCTCTTTAAGGGGAGAGTAATAATACCCTGAAGTTTTCTGCATCCTACATGAAAGCACAACTCTTATTGAAGATCTTTGGAGANATTTACAAATATGTGTACCTAAATTTGCTGAGATAGATAAATGAAAAACTAGAAAAGAACTAATAAGCTGAGGTAGTTGAATGCATTGACTAAAAACACAATGAGATACTCTGCATGAATAGATCCAATTGTATATTTAATGTGTCTATATCTTGGCTCGAAATACACTGTTTTTCATATTTTAATTTTCTCATAATTTATATAAAGCCCCAAAGTTAACAAAATAGAAAAAAGTTTCANAATTTATGTTTCTTCATTTGGAATTTGCTCATTTTATAGTTATATCAAGGAATGAACTCATCATGATAGAAATTGAGCTTGTTTTATGAGGATACATCAAATATCAAGACCTTTTATTAATCCAAAGGCATAATTTTTCTCTTACACTGAAAGNAGTCCCAAAGCACTCTGAGAATTTCTAGATAGCTAGAGGGGTGATAAAACATCATATAGACAAAACTGCAAATAAAAAGAAGAATCTTAGAGGATACATTTTAAAAACTATNCAGTTAAAAGAGTATAATTAGACATGCTGTATGATAGATCAATATCCCCCAGGGTATCCATTCACTAGAAAAAGAAAAGATGGGAGTACTAAATGGTAAATGTATCAATATCTCAATAAGGAGGAAGCGAAAGATTTCTGTGGGCAAAATGCTGAATCCGTAGAAGAAGGGGTCACTGATGGCTTTANAAACTCCAGGAAATCCACATCGAATGTTTTTCTCTAAAACACCCCACTGAGAGTGTTCTTGTGGGAAGAGGGCATGCAGGGTTTGAAAACTGCATCCTTTGAAATCTTAGTGAAGTGTGGAATATTTTCTCCCTCAAACAATATTTGATGAATCATCAGGGGGTGACAAACTTCAGTGAGGCATTTTGTTACATTGCTCCCTGCAAAAGACAATCTGAATTAGATAGCTAGAAAATGCGAAGATTGTTCAGAAGGCTCTTATATCTGGGGACTTTTGTGCAGCTTTCCAAATATCTGCAAACCAGTGCATAGCTCTCCAGTAAAATCTATATAAGAGCAAACCACCAAACCTGTGTTACCATGCTAATGAGATTTCCTAGCTGACCTTTTACTAAACTATTAACAGGAAAACTAAGCACTTAAGAAACTTTATTGTTTAATGTAATTATTTTTTCTGACAACATTGGAAAATCTTGGGGAAAAAAAACACAAAAAAGGCTACATTCTCTCTTACTTAATGATAATGCTTCCATTGGGTTGGTTCATATGAACACTTAAGAATGGTGAATATCAATAAGCAGTTAGAATCTATCCTATTTTAACCAGCATTGCATTGTCATTTCCTATAGCATCCACAATCTGCTGCTATAATGCTATATATCTGATTCATTTTGTGCATATTCATTTTATCTGCATATCTATCAGATGCATTCACATCCATCTGTGTATCAGGTGATGATTTTCATTTTAGTCATATTGACACATTATCGGCATATTAGAATAAAGACAACTCAGTGCCTCAGGCTCAAGCATGGATAGTAAAAATCTTAGTTCATTCTTTATGACAAAAACATGTATTTGAAATTGATGGATTTTATTTGGTTTTGTGTTTTTCTTTTATCTTCTACCTTCAAGCCTCAGACACTGAATCTTTATGTATCTTTGAGGACTTTTTTTTTAAATCAGATAAACTGCTGAGTAAGATATAGTTGCCATAAAATGAAGGTATCCTTGATTTTAAACATGGTACTGTGCATTTGAAATGTTTAAAAAGCATTCTTACAGCATTCTAAGATTTGCCTGCTAGGGCCCTGAATCCTAGTTATCTGGAAAATACCACCAAAATACAATTACTTTAATTCTGTATTGAAATATAAGCACTGATGTGAATTCTGATGATTCATGTGTGTAACTTCTTTTTATTTTTTTCAGAATTTACAGAAATGATAATAGGGAAAACAGTTCATTGGCTACATAACTTTTGTGCCCTTTTTAATTGAATGTGCATAGTATTACAAGAAATATAATATTTAAAAAGAAAATAATGAACAACATTAGAAACAGATGAACATTTTTTGTAAGCTGGGAGTCTGACACAAATACAAAGACATACAGAGGATGAAGCCAAAACTCCTTCAGGTCAAGTTAGATAAAATGCAACAGGAGACTAAAGTTCTGTTCCAGAAATTCAGCAAGGACCAAAACATTCTTCATATGTCTGGTGTCAAATTTTGGCATTGCTTACATATAAGAGTTCCAGGACAGCCAGAACTATTATACAGAGAAACCACTGAGAGAGAGAGAGAGAGAGAGAGAGAGAGAGAGAGAGAGAGAGAGAGAGAGAGAGAGAAGAAAGGAGGCAAGGAAGAGGGAAGATGGGAAGAAGAGAGGGTGGTGAAAATCCTTCAATCAAAATGAGCCTGCTAACCATTTTAATTACTTGAAGAAATAAAGACACATTAACCAAAATGCAAACAGAAATCAATAATACTAATTAACATTATATTGAGTGATTCAATAGAGTGTTTGATGTGCATGGAAAATATCTTTAAATTGCTTTAAAAGAAAAAGTACAACATTGGTAAGCAATTTGTCAACAAGAAACTACTAAGGACAAAACAGAGACTTGTAAGAAAGTGTAGATGCACATAAAAAGGCTACTAGAACCTGTGAAGAAAATAGTCATTGTACACTTCTTTATAAAATTATTTGTAAGGCAAAGTTTGNATAAAATGTGTTCAATTAACTACAGTAAGATAAACAAAACTAATGTTTCTAAGGTGATTCAGTTCCGCTATTCACACAGCAAACTGACTTGGGGTTTATGAATATAATCTAACCTCAAACCTTATACTAGCATTTTGAATTTTCATTTGGTATTGTTATGACATTTTCACAGCTTATATGTACTTATGATAGGTACCTTTCTAGGACATGATGATTACACTATGATGGTCTTTCTATTACACTTTCTCTTCAGTAGCATGCATTACAATCTGGGCTCAGGCCCCCTTTTCTTAGACCTTTTCTCTATTTTTGGTGGTATTCTCAGAAATATACAAATCTAGAATCTAAGGCATTAGCTCCTTTGTCGGTGTGTGTGTGTGTGTGTGTGTGTGTGTGTGTGTGTGTGTGTGTGTATCAAAACTTCAATAAAGGCCTTTTTTAATAAAAAGTATAAATACATATCTGTTCACATTTAATCACTACAATAAAACTCTAGAAGATTGGTTGATGTCAAACATCCCTTGAATGAGTCATGACTCCCAATCCATACTGTTTTGACTGTATATTTTGACTTCTTTATTCCTTATGTTGATTATTTCTCTACTTTGTTATCTGGAACTTTGATATTTGAACTGACAAATAAATATGCCAAAAAAATTACATTGGGTAATTTGATAGCTCTTAAGAGACTGTGAATTACTGTTTTCTATTATTTGGAATGAACCATTCATTATGAGAAGCAATTTGTTGATATTAAAGGATAAGAGACCACCTAGAAAAAAACACAGAGCTACAGTCAACAGTGAGCACCAATTTAGTCTTACCACCTTGGAAATATTCACTTCAATTAAAATTCACATGCCTGAAAAAAGTAGCTGTAAGATTAGTACAAGATTTGCCTGGCTGAACAAATTAAACAATTCTATGTTATTTTTTTCTCAGACACTAAACTTTGGGATGGTTTGTTACACAGGAATGAGTAACTAATAAAAAAACAGTACCAAGGAAGATGATGTTGTCATATCAAAATCGTAAAGCTTTGGAGCCAAGCAGTAGACAGAGACTGTAAGACAGTGAAGATGACATAGAAACAACAGAGGCACTACTATTGACATCAGAAAAAAAAAAGTGTTTCTAAACTATTGTCAAATTGAATCCTTCACTAATCAGAAAGAGAGAAGTCAGCAAACTAGTGAACACATGTTATGCAGCAATTTGGGGGGTGGAGGGGGTAAAGGTCCTTACGATACACATCATTAAATGGAAAAGTGAACCAATACATGTATTTTTAATTTAGTGGGCTTGTTCATTATTATTTTCTTTTTATAAAATAGAATTACATAATTTTCCCCACTCCTTTGAGAGAGAAGAAAACAACAAGATGTTCTAAACCAGTGGTTCTCAACCCTCCTAATGCTGTAACGTTTTAATACAGTCCCTCATGTTGTGGTAACCCTCAGCCATAAAATTATTTTCATTGCTAGTTCATAACTGTAATTTTGCTACTGTTATGGACTATAATGTAAATATCTTTGGATGTTGAAGTTTGCCAAGGGGGTCCAGACCCACAGGTTAAGAACTACTATTCAAAAGGGACATGAAACTTTCCATTCTCCAGCCAAGTTCATTAAGTTCACGAAGTAAACAATTGAAAATAACTTTAGGAAGTCCCTGAAACTGATCAGATTCATTAGGTCCCTCCATCCCCAAATATATATAAGCAGTAAGAACTGCTGAAAGACCTCTCAGACAAGCTGCCTAGAAGAGACTCAGACCAGACCAGCAGCCTGGAAGAAGCAGAAACAGAACCAGCAAGCTGCTTAGAAGACTGTAAGGATACTTTCCAAACTGTTGAGCTGCCTGCAGGCTGTGTAATTCGTTCAAGGTCTCCAGCTTTCATTATCCATACTGAGGTGGGCTTTGGTGATGCAGCTGTCTTTGAGTCATTTCTGCTCCTGCAAACACCCTCTCACTCATATTTCATTAACTCTATTAAAATTCGTTTGTTCGCCGGTCGGTGGTGGCGCACGCCTTTAATCCCAGCACTCGGGAGGCAGAGGCAGGCGGATCTCTGTGAGTTCGAGGCCAGCCTGGGCTACCGAGTGAGTTCCAGGAAAGGCGCAAAGCTACACAGAGGAACCCAGTCTCGAAAAAAAAAATTCATTTGTTCACCAAATTGGACTCTGGTGGTACCCACATTTTGGCTTGTTAGTTCCCTGGTGGGGGTGGATAGGTGTTCACTAACATATCCCCAGGAATAGTGACACACCACAACATGGGCAAGGAGAGATCCAGGCAGACCTTGAAATGGACAGTAGGTTTTTGTGCATATCTAGAATAAAAATGAGGTAAAAGAGACACCTAAAGAATGAATATTTGTGCTGAAAAGCAGGGTTTGGAACATATATAAGGGATCAAGACATGCCAGGTTAGAATATAAAGCCATCCTGTAGTTCTTTAACTATATTGTTTGAGTAATCAACTTAGGTACATGGGTATAAGATCCTTAGTTGAGAATACAGAGTATTTGTGGTAGGATTTCACATTAACAATATCAGAAATGGTTATATTAAAGGAGATGGATTATGAGATATGGATCTAGCTTTGAGGCATTGGAGAACCCTCTAACAGAATTCCAAGAAATAAAACGGTGTTTTTAAGGATGCCATTACAATCTCTTCTGTAGAGAGAGATAGCTCAAAATGAGGAGAAGCTTTTCAGATCTCAAGTTTTCATGATTTGAAATCAGGCTTAGAATAGCTTTCAGTTGCAGATACNGATCATTTCTTATTAAAAGGAGGAAAAAAGTCTTAAATTGTAAAACCGNAATGCAAAGGAAAAATAAATAGTTNTAGTCTACCTAAATTTTTCGTGGTGATTTATTATTAGTTAGATTAGATTGATTCATGTGAACCCTGTCTGGACATAAACCTTTGCAACAATAAAAAAAATGCTGAAAAGGCTACCTTGTTTATTCAAAAGATTCCTGGGCCAACCTGAAGTCTTTACCTTCCCCACTCCGAGCTCACTCCCNCCAAGACCTCTCTTCTTTTGCCTCAATGATGGGTATCCCATAAAGAAAGGAAGACAAAATGGAAGAGTTCTTGTAATTTTTATTTCTCTTTTCCTCATGATAAAACCAAATATAACAGAACACCAGAACCTAAAATACAACTAACAAGATATTGTTGGAATATTCCCTTTTCCCTTGAAATCTTCAATACTTTTGTGTATAAAATTCAATCATATGACTAGATTTATCCACTAATCAGTGATAATCTATTGAAATGCTGAATATTCTCTCTAAACTTCAATATTATCATCCCAGAGTCAGAATCTACCTTACAGAATTAAATTTATTCCATCATTTTTTCAGTTTATGGTTCCCTTTTATCTTTATATTTCTTAAGTTATCTCTTCTGGTATAATCTGTACCTTTAAGTTCAGGATTCAGTTATTAAGCCCTATAGGATGTAGGTAACAGAGCATGACCATCTGNTCTAATCTTAATTTCTCTGTAATTATTGTAACAAGACCACATTTATGGTATCACTATCATTGGCTAGCTACTTATAGTCAGNAGAGTCATTGAGTATATTTAACATATGGAATCTTCATGGTTGCTATAATTCTTTCCAAAGTTATTAATCAAGGTTAAAATTAGTGACAAGTACAATGTAAAAAGTCTGGGATTGTGTTTTCCNGATGCCAGTATATATTTCCTGTCAGAATCTTGGAAATGAAATAGCATTACTGAAGATTTATCTCTATGTATTCATGGTGCTAGCTAGTTCATCCCCCATTAAATTGTTATCACTTTTCAAAAAATTAATTGTTTTAAATGGATANTCTCAGCACTTTGACATCTTGTAGTTCACTTTCTTCTGTGACTGCTGTGAAACTAGAATATTAACATGCACTCTTCTTACACTTATATGATTACATTATTGATGGTACTGTGAGCACATAGCTGCTCAAGTCTTTTGGGGAAGAAAACATACAATTCCTGAGTGAGGTTAACCTAGACCCAGAAAGATAAATATGGTATGTATTCAGTTATATGTAGACATTAGCCATTAAATAAATGATCCAGAGAGGTTAGATATAGAGGAGAGGACTTGGAGGGGGTGCTCATGGATCTCCCTGGAAATGGGAAATAGAATAGNTTTACCCCTACACCTATGATCTTTGATATAGGGTGTGGGAAGTTACTCTGCAGGCTACCAAAAGAGAAATGTAAAATCCAACCCAGCCACAAAATCTTTGACCTGCAATCTGTCCTCCCCNTAAGATATTCTAGAGCAACAATGGCACAGAAACTGTGNGAATAGCTAACCAATGTCTGATTTGACATAAAGCCCACTCTGAGATGGAACACATACCCGACACTCCTTAGGTGACTAAGAATCAGAGTCTAGATAGCCCAGAGGCCTAGGGTAAAACCAAACACTACTAGTATTTAATGAAAGTGAGAGATCAATAAAATAACTCCTAATGATTTTTCTGCTATACTCAGATCAGTGTCTTACTGAGTCACCATTAGAGAGGCTTCCTCTTGCAGCAGACAGGAACAGATACAGAGACTCACAGCCAGACATTAAAGAGAGAGTCCTTGGAACACACAGCTCTAAATGAGATATCTCTGTCACACCCCTCTCCTCTGTGCTCAGGGAACTCTGTGGAAGAAGAGGCAAAAAGAGTGTAAGAGCCAGAGGAGAACGAGGACACCAGAAGAACAAGACTGTCTGAAGCAACTAAGAAAGGCACATATGAACTCAGAGAGGCTGAAGTAACAAGCACCAGGCCCACACAAGTCTGTACCAGGACCTCTGTGTATATATTATTCTTTCAGATTACTATTTTTAGGGGACTCCTGAGTGCATGAACAAGAGGGTCTCTGACTCTTGTGCCTGCTCTTGAGGCTCTTTCCCTTCTATTGGATTCCCTTGTCCAGCCTCAATGTCACGGTTTTTTCCTTTATCTTATTATATTTTATTTTGTTATGTTTGGTTGTTATCTCTTAGAAGCCTGTTCTTTTCTAATGAGAGACAGAAAGGGAGTGGATCCAGAGAGGAGGGGAAGTAGGGAAGGAGGAGGAGTATACTGGGAGGAGTATAGGGAGAGGAAACTGTAATCAGGACATATTATATGAGAAAAGAATCTATTTTGAATAAAAGGAAATAATTAAAAAAGAAAACCTACAATTGAATAACATTAATGATGATAGCTTGCTTGCACTTACCATATTCCAGGTACTGTTCTAATTACCAGAGTATCAATTCTAGTAATTAGAATAACCAGATGAAATTGGTACTTTCATCATTCCTAGTGAACAGAGGAGGAAACTGAAGTGCAGAGAACTAGCTTGTCAAGTTCATATGCAAATACTTGGTACTAATACTAAGCAAGTCCTAATTTATCTAAGCAATAATTTTTCATTGTCCAAAACTGGTAAAAATCTACAGAAAGGTATAAGCAAATAAATGACAGAATCTTTGTCATCTATCTTCCATATACACTGATTCCATAAATATCTATTAACAACTTCTAATGGTCTAGTCATGACTGACAGAACATTCAACTAACCAGAGAGTTTTCTAAAAGTGCTAATAAAACAGACTGACTGTACAATTAACTACAGTCCTGATGATCTTTCAAAAAACTACAGACCATTATGGGAATACCTAATGGGTACACTAACCTACCTTAAATAAAATAAAGCAAATAAACAGAAACAGATAAATTATTTCACCTGAGATCTCAAGCATGAGTAAATTTTTACTTAACAATGTGTAGAAGGTAAGGAGAAGATGAGGTAAAGTTGAATGTACACTTTAAAGTTCTATTTTTCAGATCGGTATTAAGGACTGTGATTATGCCAGTGAGTGTATTTTTTACTCTGTATGCATCACCAATGTCCTGGGTTCCTTAAGGATCATGGCTGATTCATAAAGCCTATGATAAATGTACTGAAAACAAAAGAGTTTACATTGTGTATGGACCATGGTGCCAAGATTCAAAAACAAATTTCATATATATAT
>LZPO01017728.1:53493-73390 GCA_001675575.1 Neotoma lepida | reverse complement strand
AAATCACTGGTTTTGATGCTTTCTTGACCAGGAAACTTAGGATTTCCCCTGATCCTAAGAACTAGATTTCTGTTCCAATCCCACAGGCCAGAACCTATAAATTCCATCTGAATTACAGCTCACCAACTGTGGTTCTCCTGGAAACTAGAGGTGAAAGTCAAGTGCTTCATCTACTCAGACAAGAGGCTGTTCCTGGATCAGGAGTATTTTAATGAAATGAGACTTAAGTGAATTGTTGACACAGGCATTAAATGTTGTCATTTAATATCAACAGTCTGTTTGATTTGTACACAGTTATGAAATGTCATTNGGGCCAGAGAGTTATATTGAGGTTTACCACATCATAGGCAAGGATTTCCAGGGGGAAGTGAACTGATCTGTCTCAAAATAAAATATGTTTACCTTAACACTTGGGGGAAAAAGGCAGCCCTGCAAACATAGATGGAGAGATAAAAATAAAAAGAGCACAAAATTCAACTTGGGAAGGGTAGAATAAAACATACTATACATTTTTCTTCATCTTTTAAAAAAATAGATACAAAGTTTACATTGGTGAACAATGCCATTCTAGAAAATATCTATCACATTTCAGCCTCCAAAACAATTTTTTTTTAAATTTTTGAGGTAAAGCCTCCCAATGTAACCCTTGGCTGGCCTGGAACTCATGATGTAGATCAGGCTTGGCTTCCAACTCACAGATCACAGAGATCCTCCTGCCTCTGTCTCACAAATACTGGGACTAACGGTGTGTGCCACCACACTGGGCTCCAAAACAAGTTTTAAGGCATACAATGGGAATGACCGACATGAAGTGGAAGAAATGACTCGTTTTCTTTCAAGGTCGTAAAAACAACTCCAGGCATCTACCACTACGCCTGATAAAATATTAGTTAGGCTAGTTTTGCATAACTGAACAGTTAAACTATGACTTTTCTGATTAGTCTAGCTGTTATAAACATATAAAAGAGAAGTACTCAGATGGTATGTGCCCAGAACAGTGTTTTTCTAGAAGTGGCCAGCTTTTTTAAATCCAAGTCAACAAGGCAGATTCTCATAAAATAAAGTACTTACCTACACAAGGGCCTAAGGCAATAAAATCTTAAGTTAAATGCTACAATAACTGACTGAGCTAAACAAACATTGGAACATTCCTAAATGAACTCACAGATCTGCCCTCCTAGACACAGGGAGCACCCCACATCATTTTTACTGTTTTATACCTTAACACTAGGATCTGAAAATAGGTACAGTTAAAAAAAAAAAGTGCTCCTTTCACTGGTTATTTCTTCCAGGGTGTTCTTGGGAAGTAGGGAGGCCCCTGGAATCAGAGCTGACAAGGCCCTCCCAGAGAGTCTAAGCGCTCCTCCCAGAGAGTCTAAGCGCTCCTCCCAGAGAGTGTAAGCGCTCCTCCAGGCCCTCCCAGAGAGTGTAAGCGCTCCTCCAGGGAGTAAAGCTGATCCCAAAGACAAAAGCGCTGGGATGAGACTTTGTTTACAACAGATCTTAATTCTTCAGCCTTCACTTGAGGAAGCTGTAAGGTCTTTGGCACCAGGCTAAAAATAGCGGAAGTGGAGCAGGTGACAGAGATGAATGGTTCCCAGAGACACTATACAAAGCAGAGGAATTTAAGAAAAAACTTCAGTGAGTCTGCAGAAGATCCCCTCCTGCCAGGGAAATCAAGGTGGAAGCAGAGGCCTCCTCTTGGGGCAGAATCACAATTCGCCAGGCAGACAGTTCTCTGGCGGTATTTCCAGTTCAACCTTGTGCTATTTAAATATACTCAAATCTTAACAAACTAGTTTCTCCACAGGGTCAAGGAACAGTTTCACTGTAGCCTACAAAATGGAAAGATCATACAGCTTATCTCCTAAATCCCTAGAAATCTCCATACAAAATGACGGGTTCCCAAAGGAGATGAGACTTAACATTAATTATTCATTTATTTACGTGGGGTGGGGGGTGCATGTGGATGCCACAGCATGTATTTGGAAGCCAAAGCACAACTTTCAGCACTCAGTTCCATTCCACCCTGTGACCTTGACCCACTGAGCCATGTCTTCACCTGCTCGTGCACGACCCCTGCTCCCTCCAGAAGTCAAAGGCAGCACTCTCACAAGTGCCTCTGCAGCTAGACATGAGTCAAAGGCCACTCCTTGAAACTTCATCCCCAAAGATGTGCCTAAGAACTGGTTCTTGAATTGGGCATCTGTCTGTCTTTAAGTGACAGTTTGTCCCTACCTTCTCCAGCTTCTGGTACCAGAGAAAGAAAGCAGCTCTATGTCTCTCCTAGCTTTCCTTCCAGGTCATAGCATAAGAAGCGCCCGTTTCTTGGAAGAGCTGGAGAGAAAGTGTCAGGCTGTCCTTGCCTTCCATGGAAGGACCTTTTCTAGTGAGGCTGGGGAAAGCTCCAAGGGGGCAGAGGTCAGCGTTGTTGGACTCTCTTCTTCAAATTCCTTTTATTAAAATGGCAAGTCCTTCTTAGACCTCAGCTACCAGCCTGGGGTTTCTTCTCCTTTTTTTGCAACCAACTGCAAAATCAAAGTGAGAACTCAAAAGGTCTCATTCAAAAGGCTCCAAACACCACAGATAACTGAAAAGTTTAACAGGTATTTCTTTATAATTCTTCAATACACTTTGGAAAAAATGAGAAAAAGAGAAAATAAAAGCAGCATTGAGGAGCAGGAGTATCTCTAAGAATAGAAAGACTTCAAAGACAAAAACTCAAACAGAAGAAACAGATAAATACAGTCCCTGGTAGAAAATCCCCATATGCAGCTTTAAATAATAATGTACTTAGCATCCAAGTGTGAAAGGAGCCCTGGCATGTTCACTGATGCTCTCAACTGTGGAAGTGCACCCAAGAGTCGAGTGCTNTGGGAAAATCTCTGAATATTCCAGAAAAGCCACACGTATGAGACCAGAGGGCCTGAGTCACATCTGCGCAGCTAGAGGAACTTTAAAAGCTCTTTCCTGCAGAAAACAAAGAGGATAGATGGACCCTCCAAGCACTTGTCCTCGGGAGCAAAAGGAACCCGTGAGTTTGTGGAGCGCCTAACAGGGAGAAGCCAGGACATTAGCATTTCTCTCCTCTCACAGCAACTTCGTATTCAGAAATCAAGTTGAAAGCACAGACATGCCCTGCATACTTATTTGGAAATGTCAGTAACTGGCAGGATCCAACAACTTCAGGGTTCAAGTGAGTACTTCCTGAGAAGTGGAGCCGGGCTCCCACCCTTCAATTTGAATACCTTGGAACTGGCACAGTGGCACAGGTCCTAAAGCACAAGAGAATGGAAGGTGGTAGTTCCTTGTTCAGGCAGTGGCTTTAAAAAGGGGTGTGAGGGAAGGCTGGGGAGGTTAAGTTGGTAAAGTGCTCGATGTGTGAGCGTGAGGATCTGAGTTCCATGTAAAAAGCCAAACATGGTGTCACCATCTGTAAACCCAGTGCTGGGGACACACAGATTTGAGGATACTGGGGGCTCACTGGTCAGCCAGTATAGCCAAAAGGCATGTTCTGGGTTCAATAAGAGACCCTGTATCAAAACTAAGGTGGAAAGTGGTTGAGGGTAGTACCCAGTATCAACCTCTGGCCTCCAAACATGCATACCATGGAAACAAAGCACATGTGCACATATAGGTGGAGAACACACACACACATGCGTGANATAACCATCAGTTTGAAGGCTCAGGAGGAAAGTGTTGCTTGCCACCATGCATGATTCCTTGACTTAAGATCCTCAGAACCTTGATGGTAGAAGCACACACACTCAATCAATGAAATTTTTGTTTGTTTGTTTGTTTCCTGAGACAGGGTTTCTCTGTGTAGCTTTGGCGCCTTTCCTGGAACTCACTCGGTAGGTAGGCCTCGAACTCACAGAGATCCGCCTGCCTCTGCCTCCCAAGGGCTGGGATTAAAGGTGTGTGCCACCACTACCCAGCTTAATGAAATATTTTAGATGACAACAAAAAGGTATAATCTTTGATAGTTTTCAAAAGAAACCAGTGTGTTTAAGTCAAGTAGAGCTCTGAAAGAGAAAACCTCCCCCCAATATATTTTCGTCATTAATGGAGTAAGGTCTAGATAGNTGGGACTCTTAATTGCATTCTCAGAGAATCAGAATACATATAAGGGAATGTGATTTCTCCATTCTAAAAGACATGAAAGGCAGTGAAGCCAGAATAAAGGAAAGTGAGAAGAACATACAATGAGGTGAAGAAGTGACATTTGGAGTCTCCATATCCAGGGAAAAAATAACTAACTACACTTTAACTTTTTTTTTTAATTACAGCCACAAGTGACATATATAGAGAAGCTAATGTATAACCTCAATTTCATTTTATATAATTTTATCTCATCAGATGAGTTTAAGTAAAAATGTTTAAGTAAAAAGAACATTATAAAGTCTCATTAAATTACCATTAAAGGCTTAGCACTTGTGTATGTAGATAAGGCCAATGACTCTGAATATTACAGGAGAAGAGCACTGGACAGGAAATGCAAAACCTGGACTTTAATCCTGGCTCTTGCACCAGCTATGTGACTGCGTAAATCATTCAAATCCCTTATGAAATAGAGGTGGTAATCCCTGCTAGTCACATGGGGGTTTGCAAAGATCAAATGAAATAACAGACGCCATGTATACCACAAACCTCAAAAACATCCCTCCACTTAGTAGTTGCACTTATANTAATGTTTAGATTAGGAAAACTAGAACATTAATGGCTTTCCAAATAGCTGAGGNACTTCCACGGTTTCACAGACACCTTTCTGCTTGCACTGTTCCCACTGCTTGAAATGCTTTGCCCTTACTGTCAGACTGTCAGCTCTGTAAGTACAGGGACCCAGCTTGACCCTACTGAAGTCCTATTAGCATGGTGCCTGACCAGACTGTGCTGTGCAGTCCCCACAGTACCCTGAGAACACTAGGTACTGTGAAGGGATTCTGTATGCATTTCCCTAATAAGGTAGGCTACCCCAGAGAAAACTGATACTCGGAGAAGTCAAGTCACTTACAAAGGTGACAGCCATATAGGAGGCAAGGTCAGAATCAAAGCCCAGGCTTTCCAGACTCACTATGTATTTCTTCTACTCTGCTACTCACCATTTCACACAGTAGGTACTCAATGAATGGACAAAAGTTCAAATATTCACCATCATATACCTAAGAAGATATTATTCAACATAAGCATTTAGAAATAAACTAAAGCCGGGTGGTGGTGGCGCACGCCTTTAATCCCAGCACTCGGGAGGCAGAGGCAGGCGGATCTCCGTGAGTTCGAGGCCAGCCTGGGCTACCTACCGAGTGAGTTCCAGGAAAGTCGCCAAAGCTACATAGAGAAATCCTGTGTTCCAGGAAAGTCGCCAAAGCTACATAGAGAAATCCTGTCTTGAAAAAAAACAAAAAAGAAAGAAAGAAAGAAAGAAACAAACAAACAAACAAACAAACAAACAAACTAAAAATTCAAACTTAACAAAATTCATGGTTTTAGGGACTACAGGTGTATGTACCTTAGGGGTAGAGCCCTTTCCTAGGATATAAAACCCTGGATTTGGAACCCAGCACTTCCCAAAAAAGGAGACATAAAATCCATGTGTTTAGCCTGATTAAGAACTCAGGCCTGGTGGTGCACATCTTTAATTACAGCTCTTGGGAGGCAGAGGCAGGCAGATATCTGAGTGCAAGAGCACCCTGGTGTACAAAGCAAGTTCTAGGACAGCCAGGGATACGGAAACAAGTCTAGGGCTACAGGAACAAGTCTTGAAGAAAGGAAGAGAAAAAAGAACTCCAAATTAAATAGTCCCAGATTTCTAGATATGCCAAAACACAAGTGAGAAACTCACTCTTAGCTGACNAGCACAAAAGCATACTAAACATCTGAGTGAGGGGCAGGAAGGAAATCGACAGCCTTTTGTCCTTCTAGAAAAATTCCTAAATCATTCAGTTCCCGTTTACTTAAATAATTAAGCAATTGCAACTTTATTTAAAGAGCACTTGCATGAATACAAATGTCTAGGCTGCCAGGAAAAGTGGAACAGACTCCCCCCAGACCTCCTCCCCGGGAGGAGAAGCAGCCTAAGGAGTTTCAGCCCAGTAGGTAATTGTTTTGTAAAATTAAAAGCCACAGAAAATTGGAGTTTCGAATGGAAAATGGCATCTCAACCGGAACACTAATAAAAACAGCTAATGAATAAGCGCATTCTGGCAAGAATATATAAAAATTGCAAAGCCTGATGTGGACAGCACAGAATACAGAAGGAATCCATGTGAGTAAACAGCAAATGAAGGAGTCTCCTTATTTGTAAANAATCCATTGCAGCAAGAAATTGAACTAGAGGCCTTCTGCATCCAAGAGCAGGCCTACCTGTGGCTTTACGGCTTGGGTTTACAGCTATGTTCTCAAACCTGAACTGAGGAGGTCACAGCCTATGTTCTGGGGACAATCTCCAGAGACAGAGCTCTAATTTTCAGTAGTATGAATGCATACATGTAGTGAGGAATGATGTAGGTAAAATGATNAGGGCTTGGAGACAATGAGCCTTGCCTTTCTACTNCATTCTACAGCAGACAGCAAAAGCAGGTGAAAGGCCACTGGGATCCGATCCCAGAGCTTTGTTAGCTGTGTGATCAGCAAACAGGAAAATGGTGCAATTGATCCCCAGCCTGGGGTTCAGAGCATACACTGGGAAAGTTAAGAGAATGAAATGAAACAATGCCTAGAAGATGCTTACTTAGTACAGGGCTTGGAAGACAGCAGGCATTCGTGAATGTTAGNTGTGAGGATTGCTATCCCTACATTATANCCTGTGCATTTCATCTGGAAAGCTACAAGTCTAAGATGTTAACTAGAAAGTCCTATGCAAATGAGTTCCCTTACTTTCCAGAGGGCTCAGTACTTGCTCTCATTTCTAGGGGTTCAGGAACCAGAAGCTTCTGCAGGGATACCACTTCTGAGGTTCAAATTCAAACATGCCCACCAATAACCTCTCAGCACACATCAGGTCCTCTGGGATCAGATAAAAGACCAGCCCACAGACTGGACTCCATTGATATTTTCATTTACATCTTTCTAAGTTAAAACATATACTTTCCCAAAGATCTACCAGATTTTTCTTAAATTATCCAAAGCCTTTCAAAGTTAGAGCAGAGTTTCCTCTTCATCTTTGCATATGACGAACTGTGAGGCTCCACAGTTCAACTAATCACTCCTCATATAAACAAAGAAACCTCTCGAGAGCCAAAGAGCAACATGTGCATGGATTCATGATGCATAAGGGTTGTTTTTTTAAATATGAACAATGCAATCTATTCAGTAGAGAAGAGTACACCGTGCCAATTAAATATGTTGGGTTCCATAATTATAACTGCAATAATGAATGGAAAGGAGTGTTATTGCTACACAATGAACTTCTGTATTCAAGCCCATGATTTGTCTCTGGTTTGATTCCTTTAAATTCTCTCTCTGATCAGATGTTACTGCAGATTATTCTCATGGCTAGCATGTACACCCACTCCCCCAATCAATAAGATCCAAATTTCACAAATAACTTTAAGACATCACCACCCTCAAAAAAGAAGTCTATCCTTCTGATATAATTTTGTACATTTACCCCCCCCCCCAAAGCAGGGCCTTGCTCAATAGCCCTTACAAGCTTGGTTGTCTCTATGTAGTCTTGAACTTTGTGGCAGTCCTCCTGCTTCAGCCTCTGGGTGCTGAGATTGCAAGCATGTGCCACCATATCTGGTTAAATTTTGTACTTCCTAAACATAAAATGTACAACAGCATAATTATATTTTCAAGGGGAGAAACTATATAATTAAAATTTCTTCCCATCCCAAGGGAAGAAATGAGTGACCCTCTTCTCCTTCCCCTCTGTCTCAGGGAAAGGGGGAGGAGAGACAGACTGAGAGAGAGAATGCTCAGATCTGGGATGATAGATGAGGGTCTTGTTTCCTTCCTGCAGTGCAGCTGAAGGGTAGCGCTGGGTAGCACTGACCAGTTGTCCTTCCNCTGTTGCAGCACTGGAAGGGGCTAAACTGAAAAGACTGACACAAAGTTACTTCAAAATGGCTTAGTCACTAGTTGCAGCCATCTCAGGCATCTGAAGAATTGCATTCTGGACCACATGTGCATATGGTTTCTCTTATCCTCACACTTCTGCTTCAGTGGGTCCAATACATTTTAAAAATAAATTACGTCTTAGGACTTCACCATAGCACTCCAGCTCTCTGGCCTTTCCATACTTGGGCCAGACTACTTCTGTATGTTTATGTGTAATTTGTTTAACCTTCGATTAAACCCTTTACTGATTTCCCACAGAAAGGATTTGAATTTTGGATGCGCCTGCAAGCAGACCTGAACGCCTGGCACCTTTTCCCTCCAGCTAGCAGGTGGGTTCAGAAAGAAGATTCTGTATCCAGAGCAGCCTCTCCTATCATGTACAGGCTCTCTGAAGCCTCCCAGCATTCTCTCCCAGCAGCCACTGCTGTGCTCAGCCAGGCTCCGTGGAGGGGTTAAGGGAGCCACACACTCCCCCTTCCATTGAAGTCCACTCTCAAAGCAGACCTTTTCCCTTTGGCCATGGTATTGGTTTGCCACAACTGCAAACAGCTCTTCAGATCAGTCCCAGAGGCCAGGCTTTCCAGGTGCTGGAAGTATGTCACACAATACAATATTTACAAATAGCCCGGAACAATACATCTCAACTACACATGGCTTTACTGGTTTGACAAAATCCTCTCCCACAGGTGACCAAGTGCTGTAGGCTTAAATGCCATGTATTAACCTTTCACTATGGGGTGTACATAATTCCCTAAGAATCTTTATAAAAATACCATGTCACCACACTGTTTTTTAGATGATAAATGGTGAAAGCAGAAGTGATAATAATAGCCATAATAATAATAATGACATTGTATATTGGGTAATGAACATGGTTAGACATCATATCTTCTCTCTGTCTCTAATTCTTCTTCCTATCCACCCTTGTCCTGCTGTTGCCATGATTCAGGCCTATGTAGGAGGGAAGAAAAACCTAGTACTGCTGAGTGCTAGGGGACAAAAGATTTCTTTTTAAAAGGGAAAAACAAAACAAAAAACCACATAGCTCACATTGACAACTAGTCACAGGCACTGTGTTTCCCATTTTTCTTGTACTAAAATCCTGTACACCTACAACCTGGTTCCTTTCTGATACAGATTATTTCAGGTTCTGGGACCATGAACCCATGCTAGTTTGCATGGCTAAGCAGAAAGGCTCCAAAACAATTAGACAAAAGATCGTTATTGGGAAGAGATCTTTAGTTCCTTCAGGTTAGCCTGCTAACCTAAGTAGAATTTCAGTGTAGGTGTTCATTAATCCATTCAATAAATATTTATTGGGTTCCTAACATTTACATGGTACTGTGCTGGGTGGCATACAAANTGGAGAAAGAAAAGTATGTGCAGAGAAAGCCTCTACTCTGTCAGTATTTGTAGTCTAGCTGAGTAATGAAATGGAAACAATACTGCACAAAACGCAAGTGATAAACCTCATAAGGAATAAAACCGCTCAATTACAAGAGTGCCTGCCTCCCATGCCCTTAGCCTTTGGTTCAGCCCCCAGTCGGGTGGAGCAAGAAGGCAGTCATCCCAATACTTGGAAGGTGAAGGCAGGGAACAAACGTTCAAAGTCATCCTCTGCAACATAACGAGTTCAAAGGCAGCCTGGGCTATATGAGACTCTGCCCCCCCACATAGAGTATGAATCATAGTTCCAATACAGTAAAGGCAGTCAAGGCAGACTTGATCTTCAAATAGGAATATAAACCTCAAAGCATAGATATGGGAAAATAAGAATGCTGGGACAAAAAATTCCTAAGAGTGAGAAACTGAAAAGCAGTTGATAGTATATTCAGACAATGTATTCACACAGGTGAAAAGGCAGCCTAGGAATCCTGCTTTGAAAACTCTGGCCTCTAGGGCCTGATGGTGGTGATAACAGAGTTGGAGACAGATAAATCCATCTTTAGTATATGGATGAATCACGTCGTAGAGCAGTGGTTCTCAACCTTCCTAACGCTGTGACCCTTTAATACAGTTTCTCATGTTGTGGTGACCCCCAACCATAAAATTATTTTGTTGCTACTTCATAGCTGTAATTTTGCTACTATTATGAATCTAATGTAAACATCTGTTTTGCAATGCTCTTATGTGACCCCTGTGAAAGGGTCACAGCCCACAGGTTGAGAATCTCTGTCACAGACTATATCACTAGCTGACCCAACGAAGGTAATGGGAAGTCCGGATGGAGAATGCTTCATCAAGGCGAAGAAGACCTGGACCAGATCCATGTGTGCATAACATGCAGANGGAAGAGCTGTGAGTCTGCAGAGATTCAGGCCTGGAAGCTCCCAGGAGAGTGACTAGGAGCTCAGAAAAGAGAAGGAAAAACATGGACCAACTGCTTCAGGGGCCTGCTTTTGGCAGTGACTGTGGAGGCGATACTTCTAATTCTTATTTTCCCTTTTGGTGTGCTTGTGTATTTGTGTGGAAACGGAGATGGAAAGATAAAATGGAACTGTGTTCTGTTTATGTTTCTGTTTATTTAGTTACACACACACACACACACACACACACACACACACACACACACACACATACACACAGGCCAGAGGTCATCAACCTGTTCTTCTGGAGCCATAAACCTTGTTTGATCTCTCAACAACCTAGAACTCACCAAAGCAGGCTACACTGGGGCCAGTAAGTCAGTCCCAGGGATCTGCCTGTCTCCACCTCCTCAGCCAGAAGTCTGGTTTGGGGGTGTCTTACATTTGATCTGGGGGGTAGGTGTCAAGTGCTCACACTTGCAAGGCAAGCACTTTACAGACAGGGCTATCACTCAGCCCTAAGTTCTGTTTTAAACAGAAATTTGTGGAGGCAGTGGAACTAGGGACAGAAGGCAATTGACAATGCATTTTAAAATTTTTAAAAGAGGGACAGGGTCCAGGTGGAGAGAACACAAGACAGCCCCTGGAGAAGTAAGATCTAGAGGACAGAACATCCAAACAAAAGAGAAGAAAATGGCCAAGGACAAAATGTAGGGAAACAGTTAGCTGGTAGGAGAAGGAAAAAGAGCCAGCCCAAGTGCCACCAAATAAAGCTGTCCAAAAACAGGCAGTGCCGCAGAACAAATGGAAGAATTTGTAAAAGGAAACAGAAGTTAATGGTGCCAAATACCACAGGGCGGGCAAAGCAGATAATGCTTAACTGCAGGCTACCAATGCTTGGTGACCTTCAAAAATATCATTTTGCAAGATAGATCTCAGAAAGCTGACTGCTTCCACTGGACCACAAAAAGTCCAAAGAGCAGCCCAGGACACTGCAATAGGTGGACAGGGAGCATGGGGCCTGGCAGATCATCTGCATAACACCAGCAGCTAAATGTGAGCTCTGAGGTTAGCCTTCCAGTCCTCCCACTCAGCAGCAGGAGGCTTCCTCTGCTGAATCACCCAATTTAGGTTTGCAGGCCACCGTGACCTGTGCTCAGCAAGGTGTACCGACATCTTCAGCCGCCTCTGCTAACAAGTGCCGCATCTCATCTCAGACGGAATTAAAACAGATAACACCAGAGCAGAGCCCCGTGAACCTATTAAATATTCCACAAGTAATTTATTTTTGATGTAGAGGAGAGGGAGGGAGGAAGCAAGGGAAGTTAGTAAACCATCATTATGTTATCAACAAGGAAAGGGTTAGCATCACAACGCTTACAGCTTCTGTTCCGGCTGAGCCAATCAGAGCTTAAGGAAGGCCCTTTTAGTTTGTATAGCAGTCAAAATGGCTGGCACCTAGATCTTCCTCTCTGAAGGTGTTCCACCTACAAGAGGCAGTAGAGCAGAAGATAAAGAGAAGGGAAGAGGACCAAGAGTGGGGATCTGAGTGGGACTTGGGAAGAGTATAGTACTGGAGATAACTGGTGGGAGTGGCCTTACTTAGAGTCTCTTTATCCCTTTAAGAACCAATAAAAACACTGACCCTCCCAGAAAACTACAAACAAAACATCCAGGGTAATTCCCAGGAATGGACAAATCGCCTGAAGCCTATCCTTGGTGAGAGCCATCTCTGACCCTTGGTGGGTGCTCTCATCTCTCGCACACCAAACTTTTCATTATAGCACTTACACATTTTATTCATCTTATAAGCAATTCTGCCCCTGCCTCACTTGACTAATGCAGCTACCTGAGGGGATGAGGTCGGGGGAGAAACAAGTAAAACTAATTCCCAATGCTGGCATTTGCTAAAACATAATAATATTTATATATTTTCTCATATTTCCTAACATACCATTAGCTTTCTCTTATTTAAAACAATTTGAACAACAACAACAACAAAATGATGTCAGAAGTACCTTTCATCTGTATAAAGCAGCCAACAAAAAAACTTAAAAAGAGAATGAGGTATATAAGTACATTCTAGAATTGGATTATAGGAAGTCTAATGCAGAAATCTGCTTTTCTTTCCTTTGAAGGGGAGGGCAGGCAAACCTGGATATCTGACATTTCACTGGGTGCCCTATGAAAGGTTATGTTTTCATAATGGAAAATTCTACTCTGACCCAATGCAGTTTCTAATTCCTTTCTCATCAATTAAAATATGGCAAATTCTGCCTTGCTTTAGTGAAGTACGGGCAAGTGTGTTAACACTCCTAGCATGCGAAAGACTTAAAATCACTAAAATACCGCATCCATCTGGTCATTTCCCATCTACTCCAGACGCCTGACAATAAAAGGGAGCAAACTTTCTATGGAATTAAACAGTTTTCTGACTCCCAGGTNTAAGTAAACACCCCCTGCCAACACATACAACATACACCATTTTGGCACAATCACCACCGCAAAGAAGGCTCTATTATCCATAGGCCACATTCCCCTGAGATGGGTCCTCTTCCATACAGATTTTTTCTGCAGTCTTGAGCACTCAAGTCTGCTGACAAGGGCTTGGACGATCTGCATCTATTCCTTTTCCCTTTATCGTGAATCAATTAGCAATGTTAAATATTTAACACATTAGTCTAATTTCACTGCACAAAACAATTCTTGAGAAGCCAAAGTAGTGGCACTACAAGACAGGCAAGGGATAAGACGTGGAGAAAACTGAATGAGGAAGAAGTGTGTTGAGGTGAATGTATATTTTTAAAATATAAAACTCTATTCACAATTCACTGAAGATGGATTGCTTGTTTCTTTCCTTCCACTGACAGGTCCTGAATCTTTATGGAGAACATTAAATTAAAGCGTATAATGGGTTTATGTAGCGTAGTGCACATTGGAGACATTAGTCACGTCCCTTAAGCATTTTTCTCATTTTCTAAGCCTGACTTAAGCCCCATTTCCCCATTGATGAGGGAAGTCCATACTAACCCACAAACCACATCTGCAGTCTGCTGGGCCATTTTTTACATTTGTCAACAGAGGCTGTATCCCATACTCAAAGCCACCAAAGATTATTACATTTCCAGCATGGTTTACAGGATACATAGGAAAGCTAATAGGGTCATTCGAGTGGGAAGTTTTCCTTTCCTCCCTACAAAATACATCATGGCATTAAAGGGAAAAAAAAATCACCTCCCAGCTGTCGTGCAGAATCCTGACTGAAGAGAATGAGGAGCCCACTTTCTGCTCAAGCACACAGGCAGTTCAGACAGAAGCTCTGAACCAAGAATAGTGGTTACTTAATTATGTTATTTGGGCATTCCAGAACCTTCTACCTCCATTTTGGTATAGTCTATTATGCCTACTAGGGCAGTGTGTGTTCTAGTGACTTCCGTGAGGCATTTTAATCTAATGCATATCCAGTTAGACTGTTAGTATGTCAAGCTGACCCATGCTGGTACTATTAAAAAGATANACAAACTGTACAAATGCTTATGGGGCATCTAGGTGAATGTGGTGCTAACGAAGAGCCTGAAATAAACAGGTTACTTGCCAGGTGGCAGATTTCATTAGCATTGTATAAACCCTTGCATCATAGTATTCTTACTGTGAAATCATTATGCACCCTTGATTAGTGTCTGGAAGGGCTAGTATTTCAGNACAGCTCATTTNGGCTAGAAAAGAGACGAAGTTGATAGCTGTCAAAGAGAAAGTCAAGAATACTGCAGTTAAGCACCCTCAAAATCCTATAGCAGGAATTTGGGGTAGTCTCGTCATATCCCAAGTCCCCAAACATTGCCTCACAACACTCTTCATGTTCTATATAGCTATATTCTGAGTGGGATGACAAGTCTTCATTAAACTTGACTCAGAAGAAATAAGATGTTTGGTTAATGTGTTAGCACCTAAGACTCATTGNATTTCCTTAGTTTCCTGAAAGGAAATAAATTCATTTAGGTCACAATAACCAAAACTGATGGAGCCCTCAACCAGCTGCTTTGTCCTTGAAAAGCTTCCTGCGGATACAGATGTATAAATGCTCCTACAAGCTCATGAGAAAGACATCATTATCTCTGATTTTATACACTTTGTATAAAAAAAAGAAAGAAAAAAAAAAACACAGTCTAGTGATACAACTCACTGGTAAAGAACTTGCCTGTCCTGTGCAAGGCCCTGACTGAAGGGGAAAAACTGAGCTCAGACTGGTTGAGTTACTTACATAAAAGTCACACACTTGGCATGGGCAAGAGTGAGAGCTGAAGCCTGAACAGCCTTGCTCTAGAATTTGCCCTTTTCACTGCTACATTTACTTCCTATATTATTCACCCTAAGATTTTTTTCCCCAGTAGTTAATTTTGATCAAANAGCTTGTATACCTTTTAAAATAAATTAAAATTAAAAGGTAAGCCCGGTGTTGTAAGCATCAGTCTAGGAATTTAGAATGCATTTGCCTATGTTTTCTTTGGTGTTTCAAGAAGCACATTAGCTTTAACTCTAGAGCAGGCTTCTGCTGGAATGAGTACTACATAATTTATTAGCTTCCAGTACAGAGTAGGCAAAAAAAAAAATATGATTTCCATGTATCCAATCTTTATCTGATGATGAGACTCCCACAATACAATTCACTGTAATTCTCAGAGAAATGTTCATTTATCCACTCAGGTAATCAGAAATTTATGTTGTTTACTTTCTGGTAAAGATACTAAGAAATGAAAAACCCTCCATCTTTTCCCCAAACCTTGACACCCCAAAACTAAAGCACCAAGGCTGACAACATCCGAAGACTGCAACAGCTCCTGGTCCACCAGAGTGAATGAAGGCGAAACAAGTTTGACATTTCCTGCTGACTATGATTACAGCATCTTTTAATGAAGCTCACTTCAAATCATTTTAAATCCATTTGCTCATGTCAACATCAATGTACTCAGCATTATCTACCAATTAGTAAACCGGAAAATATTCTTTGGATAATCTGAAATCTCAGTAAAATATTCAGTGTGCCATTCATTTACTCTAAACTGCCCTGTAAAAACAAATTAGCAAAAGCAGCTGTCACAGGACAACATAAACACCTATTAATACAACCCAACTACACTTTAGTCTCTGGCCAGATTTCCCAGGAAAGAACTATGCAGTGGAAATATAGACTCATAACATTTTCAAATCAACAGGCCTAGGCCAACGTGAAGGAGCATCTTCACCTGCCCCACGTGTGAGATGAAATTCGGCTGAGAAGAAAAGGGCTAGCCACCTGCTGATTCTTTCAAGGAAGAGCTCACATCTTTATGCTGCAGGAAGTCTAGAAAGCCAAAAAGGCCTAACAGATGGCATGCTTCATAAAGACCAGAAATGTCAAAGAGCATGGGAGCTGACCAAATGATTATGAATATGCAAGGGAGCAATCATTTGGACTGCAAGGCCAGCCTATACAGGCCTCTCACCCTGCAGAAAGCCACTCTTGAAGTTACCAGAAGCCTAGAGTACATCACTTCCCAGCCAGCACTGACTGGTCCTTTCTCACAAATCAACCTGACAAAATCCTATCATTTAAATATGGCAATATTTCAATAGCCGCCTTCCACTTAGGACCCTTTCAGTATTTTTCATTTTAATGCATCGGTTATAAATAAACTGCGGCAGCACCTGTTTTGAAGGATTAAAAATGCTTTTATATTATGAAAGGCCGGGTGAGAGCTTGTTCTCTGATGAACACACTCGTCATCGGCACAAGACATCTGCAGTGGAGGAGCAGTATTCTTCAAGAACGATTTCGATTTGGGAATCTAAATGAGGCTTCAGTCACTAATGACTACTCACTACTCTGAACTTTCACACAGTATGGAACGCTTCAGAATGGGTACCTAACATTAACGCTATCAATCACAGAATGGAAAAGGCTAGCATGAGCAAACCCAACTGATTGAAGGTAGAGAGGCTTATGAGTGCAAGGTTGTTCTTTCTTTAGGAAAGCTATGACNCCACGGACGCCATGTGCTGGAGCAAACACCAGATCCGGTTTAAAAAAACAAAACAAAACAAAACGTGACTGCAAAGAGTTCCACAGTGTTTCCTAAATGCTCNTAGGGCCACTTAACTATGAAGCAGCTCACTTTGTAAGGCATTTCCACTTTGACATGTAAGGCATAGAGAAATAAACACATTCAAAGATAGGTGGTTTGGGGGCTGAAGAGGTAGTTCAGCCTTGCAAGCATGAAAATATGAAATCCATCATAGAACCCACTGAAAAATCCCAGGTACGATAGTGCATGTTCATAATCACAGTGCGAAGGAGTTGGAGACCGCTGGATCTCTGGGGCTCAATGTCTGGCCAGCGTAGCCTGCTTGGTTAGCTCCAGGCCAATGAGAGACTCTGTCCTAAAGGAGGGCATTTCTGAGAATGACACTCAAAGCTGTCATCCTCTGGCCTCCTCACCTACATGTCCAGGAATGCAAGAGCAAGAGTGTACACATATGTACACACACACACACACACACACACACACACACACAAAAAAATGGTGGCTTGTTACCAATTCTTCCTCCAGGGTCATATTGGGCATGGGAAAGAGAAGAACCTACCATTTGAACCAAGGCCAGTAAAATTTAGATTTGTTTTTGTTTTTGTTTTTCAAAAAAAGAAAAAAAAAGTCTAAAATACTCTCACACTTCTAAGTCTTGGAGAATTTACAGGTGCACAAGGGATTCTCCTTATTCTACAGCAAGGACAAAAACATAGGAACCTTTAAACAAAAGAAAGAAATCCAAAGGACCTAAAGAATTCAAAATCCTAAGTCTAGTCACAACCATGCATCCTCTGGCAAGAAGTCATAAATATGTCTAAAGTCCATAGTTCTCAACATTAGCATTAAGAAAAGCTTTTCATGTTGATTATAGCCATCAATAAATTAAAAATGAATAGATTTCTCTAGGTATCTAATTTCATTACCCAGTGTCACATACAGCCTGTGGCTTTTATAGACAAAAAGACTTTCTTCCCCAGCCTGTAACGTATATGTCAAATAGAAGAAAAATGCTAAGGAGAAGGAGAAGTTGGAAGATGGGGAGAGAAATGGGTTGGGGGAGTTTGAGAAAAGAAGAATGAGTATGCAAATTTGATAATGAAATCCAGTATTTTGTGAGCTACAGAAGGAGACCCAAGGATACAAGAACATTCTGTACATGGTATCTGTAGGAAAGTCACATCCAGATCTTAATACTTAGGCAAAATGTTGCAAATTTTAATCCTGTTTCTAGTATTTACCAATATTTTAATCAGTTTTCCACATTTTTTTTTAAAAAAGGATGCATTTCTCACTGAAAAAAAAATCAAGCAGTAGAGAAAATTACACAGAAAGACTATAGGCAGCACGGTGTCAATCTTGTATTCTCAGCTCTACATTGTGTGAGATGAGGCAGGGACATTGGCAAGGAAAAAGCTTGACGCCAGCCAGATTCTGAGCTTCCTCTGCCATCAGAAAGGGGCTCCTGGAACAGGTGACTTGCCAAGTCCACAAGAAAAGAACAGAACTTCGCAAATAGAATGTTTGTTTCACTTGTGAAAATGCTAAAAGGAAAACTACAATTTCTAAAGAAGGCAATTAACAACTTACTTCTCATAGAAATGGCTACTGTGCCTTTGATCCCAGTGGAGTATGTCTGTGTGGATGATTCTTCCTGCCAGGTGGGATGT
Source organism: Neotoma lepida (assembly GCA_001675575.1). NCBI lineage: Eukaryota > Metazoa > Chordata > Mammalia > Rodentia > Cricetidae > Neotoma > Neotoma lepida. Next base: position 55,291 of record LZPO01017728.1, on the reverse strand, counting down.
TATTGTAGTCCTGGTGTGGGTTTTGAGTTTTTAGAAATAGAAATCACACCCTGGGCTTCAGTTTTTCACTTAAACTAGAGTCCCAAAATGTCCCTCCGACTATGGGAAAATCCAAACTAAGAAAGACATATACATTTTACCATATTAGAGTCCCGCCTAAGAATTAAACAGCTGTGTCAGAATGAACTCTTATGGACACTCTGGTTTCCACTTCTGTAATTATAATTATGTCTAAGTACAATCACTTACCTTTTATAGGAGGCACTTCATCCACTCCTCCACAACAATAACAGCTAATGCTTATAGGGTGCTTACTGTGTCGCAGGCACTGCTTTGACAGGTCTACTAGGCTGATGCTCTCAGCTCCCCCATTCATGAATGAGGAGAGGAGGCTCATAAGGTGAAATGATTATCTTAGGTCTGTCACAAGAAAGGAAGCAGAGCCAAAATCTGAACCTAAGCAGATTATCTCTTGTGCCACATGATGGACTGTGGGAGAAGCACTTTCAAATCATGTGAAACTGTACCCCATTTTCTGTGTATTAGCCCAAGAAGAATTAGAAATTTTGTTTTGTTTTNGACATGGTCTCATAGATCCAACCTGGTCTCAAACTCACTATGTAGCTGAATATGGCCTTGGTCTTCTGATCCTCCTGCCTCCGTCTGCCAAGGGCTAGAATTACAAACATGCACTCCACTCTCAGTGCATAGGGTAATGGGGATCCAANCCAGGGCTTCTAGTAGGCTAGACAAGCATTCCACCAACTGAACTCCGTAACCAGTCAAGGACTGGAACTGTTTTGATAAATGTCCTATCCTCAACTTCAGGGTCCTTCTGGTGTTGTGGAAAGTCAACAATCAAATCATCAATTCTCTAATTAGCCAACAACAACAAAAGTAGCAATGTCAATTCCACATGATCTCCAAAATANGGTGTGGTGCAAGTTAAAGCACTCTGCAAACTGGAGCAAGCCAGACAAATGTTAGCTGCTGTTACAATGCTTAGAATTTTCACATTGTCATCTCTCCTTCTCCATGTGAGACCACTGGACAGTTCCATTAATTAGATGTGTTAGGAAAAGAACACAAACTAAATAAAAAACCAAATGCCAGAATAGTCTGAAATTGCCTTCAAATAATACTGATTAAACCAGCCATTGACAATGAAACAACAGTCTTGGTAGGGCATTGTGTCAAAGAGCCCATTTAGCTAGCCTAATTTATTCTACTAAAAAAGAAAAAAAAAAACATTAGAACCTTTCAGATACTATTAGAAAGTAAGCTATCATCCATTAAGACTAAAGTTGAATGGATAAATTTTAAGAAATGCACAGATTTGTCAAAAAGTCAAGTAATATTTCCTAGCATTCATTAACAATTATAAAGCACTAAGACTTGAAGCTCTGTAGAAAAGAGGGTGTCTGCACAGAAGAGAACCATGAAATGTCTTATCTATGAGCAATACATTCACTAAAGGCCTTCAGTGAGTGGACAGGACTTAGCCCAGGGAGAATTTGCTTTAAATGTGCTGTTCTAGTGGTGTCAGTACCTAAGGGGACCATTTATAGAACACAGAATATAGGACAGGGGTTGTATAAGGACCTCCCCTGAAATCTCATTTAATCCTTGCACAGTAAGAACTGTATGGAATAGGCTGTGGGTTCCATATTTTTCAAATGACAGAACAAGACCCAACAGTGTGAATTAACCATTGTAAAACGTGAAGGACCAGGAGTCAAAACTGCCTGCCAGTGTCTGCAGTGCATGCACCAATCAAGAGTGTTGCAGGCTTCTTGAG